>JASTWL010000847.1:0-73426 GCA_035220575.1 Temnothorax rugatulus | reverse complement strand
GGAAGTAGAAAGAAAGAAAAGATAAAGAAGAAATAAAAAAGGAAATAAGAGAGCTGAAAGAAGAATTTAAAAGGAGAGAGGAAATTTGGGAACAGCAAAAAAAGTCGCTGGAGGAAAGAATAAAAAAGGTAGAGGAGAAAATAGAAAAAACAGAATTGAACATAGAAGGCAAGAGCGAAGGAAGAAACTTAATGGAAAAGATGAAAGAGATGGAAAGAAATATGGAAATGGCGGAGAGAAGTACATATAAATATAACAGTTGTTATATATATGATTATATATATGGACAAATTTTTCTCATTACCTCAAACTTCACTTTTTATAAAATATAAATAATGCAATGCAAAAATGATCTTTTTAGTTATTTTCAGATTATTTTTTATTGTTTTTCCTGTATATACGAATAGAAAAGAAACATATATGTATGGACATATTTGATAGATAGATATAATTATATATATTTATATATGTTTTTATATAAAAATTCTTTTACCGAGCTATTTACATTAAGAGATGATCGAAGTAACAATATAATTCAGAAATAAAGGATTACAAGATGTGCATAAATTCACACGAATAATATATATATATATATACATATATATATATATATATATATATATATATATATAATATATACAATTAGGCACAAAAAATCTAGTCTCGACTGTATATTGGCAGTTTCCCTTACTTGTTGATTGCTTATAAAAAAAAAACTGTTGTGTAATCTCTTAATATGAAAAATTACAAGTTTGAAGAGAAAGAAATAGTCTACAAAGAGTTTGCTTCTACTATAATATGACAATTGTTATTATGCTGTTCACATGTTTTACTCTTCTAAGGCTGCGTTTCGATATTCACTGCAAGTACTGAAAATCCATAGTTTAATATACACAATTAACACTGCAGTATTATATAGAAACTATATGAATATATAATAATAATGTACGCTATTTATTAATAATGAAAAGGAATTATGAGTGTACTTTTACAAAAATATATCTGAGATGAATTGATTAAAATAAACATTTATCAAAATTAGTATATTGACACGTAAATACAATAAGAGGACTAAAATAACCTAAGAGCAGAACTTTATTATTATTGATAGGCTGCGTTCCGATATTCACTGCGAGTACTGAAAATCTATAGCATATGTGATGTAAATAACTATAGATTTTCAGTAGGGGAGACCGGGGCTAAAACGTCAAAGGGGTAAATCCGTCAAATCAAATATC
The DNA here is from genome assembly GCA_035220575.1 of Temnothorax rugatulus. Taxonomy (NCBI): domain Eukaryota; kingdom Metazoa; phylum Arthropoda; class Insecta; order Hymenoptera; family Formicidae; genus Temnothorax; species Temnothorax rugatulus. The sequence goes on along the minus strand of JASTWL010000847.1, from coordinate 72,188 downwards.
TCGGAATATGTATATTGTGCGAACTCGCTATTAACATTGTAAACGTTATGGTACCCATGTGACCAACGGAGTTTCGGCAGGTTATCTGCCGTGTTATGATTTTTACGAGGGCAAACGTATTTTCGGAAGGTGAAAATGAAATTTTCTGCGCGTGGAAATTTTGTAATATCTGCAATAATATTTGCTCTCCAAATCTCGAGGTACGTGATTATAAAGAGTAATGCATGCTGAACACGAATCCAGTGTAGTTTTTTCATTATCGTTGATGTCTAATATTTCGCGGGCGATCAAACCTGAAACTTGTGTTTGGGGCTAATCCGTCAGTAAGCACCCGGGGCTAGTCCGGCAGTCTCGTCACTGTGGCGCGCCGGGCGCACGACTTCAGCTCACGGCGATTTCGGGTTAGGTTTCCCTCGAGCGCGATTCTGTCTTCCCTTGCACGCATGATGTAATAAGATAGGTGTAACATTGCGCATAATGGTGGCCGCATGATCGGACAGCCAATAAAAAATTGGTCGCAAATGCAGCCGCGAAATTTGAATGTAAGATAAATTATATATACTAAAAATGTAAACTATAGAAATAAAATCTGTTAAAATACAACGCAAAAGCGCAGTAAATAATGAAATTTGTAAAATTATTGTTTTATACATACAAATATCAATTTTGTTCTTATTAATGATAAAACAAAACTGTTCCAGTTAAATATATTTGGTTTCCACATACTACGTTTACGCGAGCGTTACTTCTGTAGTAACTTACGATAATTCACTCGTTTACGCGGAATAAATTATCGTAAGTTACTACAAAATCCCGTTTACGCGAAGGAATTATCGTAAGTTACTACAGAAGTAACGCTCGCGTAAACGTAGTAACAGTCATAGATACATGAATTATATATAAATATATAAATAATGAAAAAATTAAATTTATTAATTGTATTTTTAAATATACTATAGACATGTATTAAAACTGCTAACTATATGACATTGTTTTAAACGTATTGTGTTCCGGGATGTCAATAATAAGAGTCGAAGTATATTGCACGTGAGTTTATTTCTTTTGGTTCAGACTTTTCTTATAATCGACTGGCGAACTGGCGACTAACAACTCATGACTAACGACACACGGAAGCTCGCGACCGATAGACAGACAGACAGACAGACAGACAGACAGAGAGAGAGAGAGAGAGAGAGAGAGAGAGAGAGAGAGAGAGAGAGACCGAGAGAGAGAGACGAGAGAGAGAGAGACGAGAGAGAGAGAGAGAGAGAGAGAGAGAGAGACCGAGAGAGAGAGAGAGAGAGAGGGACAGAGGGACAGAGGACAGAGGGACAGAGGGACAGAGGGACAGAGGGACAGAGGGACAGAGGGACAGAGGGACAGAGGGACAGAGGGACAGAGGGACAGAGGGACAGAGGGACAGAGGGACAGAGGGACAGAGGGACAGAGGGACAGAGGGACAGAGGGACAGAGGGACAGAGGTCAGAGGGACAGAGGGTCAGAGGGACAGAGGGACAGAGGGACAGAGGGACAGAGGGACAGAGGGACAGAGGGACAGAGGGACAGAGGGACCGAGGGACAGAGAGACCGAGAGACCGAGAGACCGAGAGACCGAGAGACCGAGAGACCGAGAGACCGAGAGACCGAGAGACCGAGAGACCGAGAGAGAGAGAGAGAGAGAGAGAGAGAGAGAGAGAGAGAGGAAGGGAGAGGGAGGAGGAGCAGAGATTGTAATAATCAGAACTTTGTAATTTTATGATATTGTAGATGTTATATGAAGTAATCTTTTTCCATTCCTGGACTCCCGTTATTTGTACTATTTTATCACAAGAATATTAAATTCTGCTAAACCGAATGAAAAGAAAGTAGTATTAATTTGGGTTTCTGTATTTTAATAACTGCACCTTATTAAAATGTTGTTTCTGGTTATTTTGTTTCACATATTTACAATCAACTCTTTACATACAGGCTAATAAAAATATGACAGTAGTTTGATATATTATGAATAATTTTTTTATTCCAATTGATGGAGATTTCGAAAGTCTCTCGGTTAGATTTCCGTCCCGTCTGGTACGATCAAAAAGCTGGAATATATTATAGGTAGATTAAAGGTAGACTTTTTCTTAATCATAAATCAATCACAATCGGATAGATTTCAATATACAACCACAGTTTATTGCCAGACACAAGTATAAAAAAATATCGCGACACATACAGTGCTCACAACAGTATAGGCAATAATAAGTTTATCGGTTCTGTAGTCAAGCAAGTGGACTCCCTCAGATCCGCATCCCGCGGACCAAGCTACTCGGTCCACCCAGCCGCGAGATACGGGTGTTGAGGAGAGACCGCTCCTATAGATCGCTCTTGCCCGTTCTAGACTGGAGGATGATCCTACTCGCGGCTCATCCTAGTGAGTAGTGTAGACGGATAAAAATCATTGATTATCCATGATTTTTACCCGTCTACACTACTCACTAAGATGAGCCGCGAATAGGATCCATCCTTCAGTCTAGAACGGGCATCTGGAATATTCTGCAAGCAAGGTAAACATGAAAACCATGTGCATTCGTAAGGCTAATCTTCGGCATTAATCGGCTTCAAAATGGGCGATAGATTTGGACACTTGCTCATTAAATTGTCCGTTGTGTGTCTCTTGAAAAGGTGAGTCTTCCCTGAAGCAAGATCGGATTGAGTATTGAGTAACTTTTTTTTTTTTTTTATTACGCGGGAGAAATCTTCCACCACCGGACCCACCACAGAGCGGCCGGGGCAACCAGTCGTGACGCCAATGAAGGCGCCGATCGGGGAGCGCCCCGCCGCATCCGCGGCAATGGCCCGGTGACCCCCCTGTCGGGGGGAAGACTCCCCGCCCCCGGGGCGGGACGGGGAAGTGCCGGATTCTACGGGCGTGCACTCCATTTACGGGGGAAGCGACGTGAGAGGCCGAAGCCCCCCCCCCCGCACGCCCCCAAGGAGTGCATGTACCTATAGCCTACCGGCTAAAACTCCCGCGAGTGACCCTAACACTGCGCTGTTTTGGGGGAGCCCTGGGAAACGCAATGATCACATCCGCGGGCTCCCCCTCGCGTCTCGCTATCGCGAGAAAGTCTAATTTGTGCCGGATGAGTGCCACCACCCTCATCCGCCGCCCCTCCCTTCGGAGTTGCTTTCGCAGCTGACGAGCGGCTACCCCGACCGCTCGCCAGCCCCACGAGCGAGAGAGGGAGGAGGGGCTACCGTCTTCCGGGCGGCAGCCTCCTCCCCCCCCCCCCCCCGCGCCACCATTGGGGGTAGGCGAGGCGAGACCGGTGCACATGTACACAGTACAATTGGACACGGTGCAAACGGACACGGTGCAAATAGACACGATATTTTGCCCACGGTTCAATTGGACACGGTTCAATTAGACACCGTTCAATTGGACACCGTTCAGTTGCACACCGAAAGATGCGCACCGTTTAGTTGCACACCGTGTTATTGCACACCGAAAGATGCGCACCGTTTAGTTGCACACCGAAAGATGCACACTGTTCAATGGCACACCGAAAGATGCGCACCGTTCAGTTGCACACCGTGTTATTGCACACCGAAAGATGCGCACCGTTCAGTTGCACACCGAAAGATGCACACTGTTCAGTTGCACACCGAAAGATGCGCACCTTTCAGTTGCACACTGTTCAGTTGCACACTGAAAGATGCGCACCGTTCAGTTGCACACCGTGTTATTGCACACCGAAAGATGCGCACCGTTTAGTTGCACACCGAAAGATGCACACCGAAAGATGCACACTGTTCAGTTGCACACCGAAAGATGCGCACCGTTCAGTTGCACACCGTTCAGTTACGCACAAATTATTGTCACGAAAAGATGTGTTCTGTTTACTTGCTTGTTTCAAGCATCTCGATTCAAGCAGTTAGGTCTCACGCTGGGAGTTTCCTTAGTTTAATTATGCGAAGGAAGGGGCTCCGCCGCAGGCGGAGCCCCTCCCCCGCCTAATTGCGTACTGTTTATAGGCATGTGTATAATACATGTGTATATATAAAACATATGTGTATAGTACATGTATAGTACAATAATTTGTGCGTAACTGAACGGTGTGCAACTGAACGGTGCGCATCTTTCGGTGTGCAACTGAACAGTGTGCATCTTTCGGTGTGCATCTTTCGGTGTGCAACTAAACGGTGCGCATCTTTCGGTGTGCAATAACACGGTGCGCATCTTTCGGTGTGCAATAACACGGTGTGCAACTGAACGGTGCCCATCTTTCAGTGTGCAACTGAACAGTGTGCAACTGAACGGTGCGCATCTTTCGGTGTGCAATAACACGGTGTGCAACTGAACGGTGCGCATCTTTCGGTGTGCCATTGAACAGTGTGCATCTTTCGGTGTGCAACTAAACGGTGCGCATCTTTCGGTGTGCAATAACACGGTGTGCAACTGAACGGTGCGCATCTTTCGGTGTGCAACTGAACGGTGTCCAATTGAACGGTGTCTAATTGAACCGTGTCCAATTGAACCGTGGGCAAAATATCGTGTCTATTTGCACCGTGTCCGTTTGCACCGTGTCCAATTGTACTGTGTGCAAGTGAAGGCCACTCAGGCGAGGCCCGTGGCCCCGGGAGACGAGGCTCGTCGGAACCCCATCCCGGAACCCCGGCCACCCGCCCCGCGGAACGAAGGGAGCGCTTGTGGCGGAGCCCCCGTAGGGAAGTCCGCCCGAGCCCCCTCCGCCGCACCCTCCGCCGCACTCTCGGCACGAACAGCGGCGGGAAGGGAGACCCCCGCCTCCGTGAAGGTTTGGGGGTCCCCAATCCCGGCGCCAACTCCCTCCTTCCTCTGTTGAAACACCCCCCTCGGGGAGAGGGGCGTCCGGCCGTTGTCTCTCCGGGTCCTTTTGGACCCGAGAGGGGGATACTAGGTGTCAGCCTCCCCCCTCTTCCTCCTATAGGATGAGGATGGGTGACTCTCACTCACCCCTCCTCACCCTCTCGTCCGCCTCCTTTCGCGGCATCACAGCGCCGCAAAAGGAGACGAACGCCAACCAATTTTCTCTCCCTCTTTCTCCCGGCCTGACCGCCGCAGCGACAATAGCTGGGAGGGAGAGGTCTCCTCCTATCTTCGCCCGGAGGACACGGCGCTGCTCTTTCCACGCTGGGCACACCTCCAACGTGTGCTGCGCCGTGTCCGCCTCCTCCGGGCAGTACCAGCAGCGCGCGGTGCGCTTCTTCCCGATGTGGTGCAGGTAATAGCCGAAACAGCCATGGCCCGTCATCACCTGCACCACGTGGAAGGTGAGAGGCCTTAGCCTCACACCCTCCACCCACTCCTCGAATACCGGCTGGACAGCCTGGGAGACTCTCTTCCCGTACTTCTGACTTGGGTCCGCCGCCCATTCCTTCCAGCGGCGGACCAGAGTCTCCCTTGCTTCGGCCTTTATCATCCCTCTCATTCGCGGGGTGATTACCTCCAGCCTCTCACGCACCTCGCGGATCCCCTCATAGGTCTCCGCATACATGCGCGCGAGAAGATGCGCCGGGGGTATCCCCGCGAGGATGGTCGCCCCCACATGGGCGACGGTCCTGTACGCCCTGGAAGCCGTCACAGCGATGACGCGCTGCGCGGCCTCCAGTTTCCTCCTAAGGTGGGGAGTTCTCCCCACCTTCTCCCACCAAATTGGTGATGCGTACATCATCAAAGAGTGGACCATCGCCGTGTAGAGGCGACGCACGCGTCCTCCAGCCCCACCAAGGTTCGGCAGCAGTCGACGCAGACTGTTGGCTGCCACCGTGGCCTTCGGGGCTACTTGGGCGACGTGCTCGCCGAAGCTTCTGCCACTGTCCAGCCACATTCCCAGGTATTTAACCTGAGGAGTGGTCGGGACTACGACTCCTCCTATTCGGAGGCTCAGCCCCTTTGGCGGTGGACCCCGCTTATGCTCACCCTTCCTGTTATAAAAAAGGGTGGCTTGCGTCTTTTGCGGGGCCACCTCGAGGCCCAGCCTCTCGATGGAGCGCACCACGCTCGCTGCTGCAACGTTGGCCAGCCTGTACAGCTCCCGCCATCCCTCCCCGCTGACTCCCAGGTATACGTCATCGGCGTATCCCGAGAGCCAGCATCCGTTGGGCAGGGGGGTCCCGAGAACCAGGTCATACCCGATGATCCACAACAGGGGCCCAAGAACGGACCCCTGCGGAACACCGCATTCCATCAACCTGATTCTCAGGACTCCGTCCCGGTCTGTGTACGTTAGACCCCTGTCCCTGAAGTAGTCTCGGACGACCTCTATTAGATACATGGGGACCCCGAAATCAAGCAGGGCCCCCACGATTACTGGCCAGGGGAGAGAGTTGAAGGCGTTTCTGACATCGAAACTAATGCCCATTACAACCCTCCCCCCGGCTATCTCGGCCTCCGTCTGGGAGAGGACGCGCCTAATCGCGTCAACAGTGGATCTCCCAGCCCGGAAGCCGAACTGGTCGCCCGAGAGTCCCCCCTTGCCCTTTTGGGACAGGTGCTGGACGAGGCGTGCGGCGATGATCCGCTCCAGGATCTTTCCTGCCTCGTCCAGCAAGCACACAGGCCGGTAGGCGGACAGCAAGCTCGGAGGCTTGCCCGCCTTCGGCAGGAGCACCAGGCTGGCCTCCTTCCATTTATTGGGGAAACGGCCGGTCTTTAGACACGCCGTGAACACCCGGCGCATCCTGCCGGCCATCTCCCCCGCGGCCAAGGGCCATGCTCGCCCTGGAATTCCGTCAGGGCCAGGAGCTTTACCGCTTCTGACCCTGCGGAGAGCCCTTGACAGCTCGTCCTCGCTGACCCCCCATTCCTCCCGCCATTCCGGCTGTGCCGTTGCCGGAGGCCCAACTCCCTCCCCTTCGCGTCGGGGGAAGAGAGTGTCGACCACTTGGTCGACGAATGGAGGGTCAAGCGTCTCCGTGAGCGGGGGCGCCCAAAGCTTCAGCTTGTTCATGACAAGCCTGTACGGGCGCCCCCACGGGTCCCCCTCAACGCTGTCAAGGAGCTCCTTCCAGGCGAGCTCCTTGGCCGCGCGTATGGCTCTGGAGAGGTCCTGGCGGGCGGCTCGCCAGGCCTCTCCTGCCTCCTCCTCAGTCGGGCCGCGCCTCCCAGCGCGGGCCCTCCGCCACTTCCGTTTGGCACGGACCGAGGAACAACGAAGTTCCGCCAATTCCTCGGTTCACCAATAGACCTTTTTGCGGGTAGGGAGGGGATGAAGCCAGGGCATGGCAACGTCGCATGCCTTAGTCATCCACCTGACTAGGCCCTCGGCCTCTAAATCCACCTCCTCTCTCCCGATTTCGCCCGTCTCCTCCCTGCTCCAGTTCAGGGCTAGGACTGCTGCTTCGAAGAGGTCTTTGTCCATCTTCTTAATGGCCCACCTCCGTCTCTGCCTTTGGGCGTCGGTGCGGCGGGTGAGCAGCCCTGGAAGGGCGGCACGGACCGTCATCTGAATGTACAGGTGATCAGACAAGGTCTCTTGGTCCGCAACCACCCTCCATTCGCGTATCTCGCGTGCGACAGGGGGGGTGGCCCACGTGAGGTCCACCACTGACGCCCCCTGCCGCCGCACGCAGGTGCTCTCTCGGCCCGAGTTTACCAAACTCAGGCCGAGTCCCGCCGCCCAGTCTTCAGTGACGCGGCCCCTCTAATCGGTCCTCGGGGGACCCCACAACGCCGAATGTGCGTTGAAGTCCCCCGCGACTATCACCCGGCCGGACGAGCAGCTGCGCACGTTATCCTCAAGATCGGACAGCAGCCGTCCGTACTCGGCGCGGGACCAACTAGGAGGGGCGTACACCGCTATGACGGAGGTGAGCCCGTATCTCACCATGACAAATCCCACCCCGGCCCTTACCAAGGTGCACGGGGGGGATGCAGGCAAGACCCTCCAAGTGATCGCGACGGAACCCACGCTATCCCCCACCCAACAAGGGTGTTGGGGGACGCGATAAGGCTCCGCCGCGATCCCCAAACCACACCCGCGCTCTACCAGGGCCTGGCAGAATAGGTCCTGCGCTGCGCGGGCGTGGTTGAGTATTGAGTATCTAATCCGACAAGGCTAGTTTCATCCCCGCCTCTGCTAACATGTTATCATCGCCACCTGAAAATAAAATATTCAAGATTATATGTTCAAATAATTTGCTAGAACCAAATATAGATGTATTATAATATTATAATACATCTATATTTTCTGTGTCTAAAAAGTTGTGTTGTAATAGTTATGTCCTGTCCTGTAATACCGGTTATCTTCACTATAATATAATCTACAGTTTTAAAACAACGTTACAATATCATATCTCTGTTATATTAATAATTAATTGTATTGGTTATGAAATGTAGGAAAAGAGGAAATTTAGGAAGGAAAGAGAAAGTATACTTATCTGAAACAGCATTAAAACTAATAGTTTTGTATTCTTTTTATAGGGGTGGAAGACATCCTGCAAATGTATTCGGCAGGTATGTCCAGCGTACAGCATTCAAAAAAATATTTGATTTAATATATTCTTTAGTTTAATATATACAATTAAAATGATGTTGATTGTAAGGTATTGTAGAACATTATTTGTTTTCAATGTTCATTTTGTTACATATTTTATACATTTTCCTATTCTTTTTCTTTGTTAAATTATTTTCCACGATGTCTTTATTTATTTTCCGTAATCTTATATATGTTCTAGTACGAACTAGACACGCAATTACTTTTTCTGGAAAACTATTATGTGTTTTTTCACAAACAATGTCTGTCAATTTGTCAAAAATCTTGGATTCTTTATTAAAAAAATTTCCATGAAACTTTTCGAATTCCTCATTCATTATCTCTGCTGTTTTCTGGAAGTTTAAGCAAGGATAGATGCAGTTGCCTCTGGAAAGGAAGGAAACCCAATCGTCAGATAAATTGGGAAGGCTCTTGGTTGGAACACCCAAGTGGCTGTATTTATCTCGAAATCTATGTGCTACGTAACCGGCTATGTATAACAGCGCATTCTTTTCTACGATTTCGCTAGCCGAAACTCGCTCGAAATCCTCCAGCAACTGTATTTCGTCTGGAGTAGGGTTGTAACTTCTTAAATCTAGCTCTGGAAAGACAATTAGCAACAAAACTAAGTCGGCAATTTCGTAATTTTATCCGATTTTCATAATTTCCATTATTCATAAATACGCAGATTTAGTAAATAATGAAAATAGTTTCCACTATTAAAAAAATATATATATTATGCAGAATATATTGAATATCAACTACAAATTAAATAAAAAAATTAAAACATTGTTTCATTACTTTTTTCTTCTTCTTCATTGTTATCGTCTTTTTCTTCTTCTTCCTTTGTTTTGTCAGAAGAAATTTCGTCTGGTTCTGTTACGTACATAAATAATTCTTCTTCGGCCGTAATTTGTTCTTCGTCAGACAGGAATTGCGAGCATGTTGCATTGATGAAATCAACACGTGTATCTTCAATGTCGATTAATGGTGTAGAGCTACTGTCTCCTTCCGTATTTTCTCCTGGCGAAATTGCGTGTCCTGAATGCTTTCCTAAGATATACTATTTTAGGCGATTTCGTAGTTCCACAGGCGTCGGATGATCGTGTCCTGCACCCATTGATCTTAAGTACGAGAAAAAATTTTCGAGTATATCTTGGTTTAATCTGCGTGTTAACAGATATTCGATTTGGAATGTCTCGAATGTATACTTGTCTTGAATGTATGGCAACATTTCTTTTAAGGACTTGTTACATATTAAAATTCCCTTTTGGAATTGCAGTAAAGCTGACCTCTGTCCAACTCGCATTTCTTGTATAAATTGGCTCATATCATTGATAATTTTATTTTGGTCTTCTAAATTTATACCATAAGCATGCGAGCCACTATGATGTCCAAATTTCATTTGACTGTTAAAAACATCAAACCAATCGTTAAATAATTTGAGTATAACAGACATTTGCTTCCATTGTTTGCAGGCTAATAGTCCTTTTTCTCCGCATCACTGAATAGCCGATGCATTTTGGTTTGAAAAAACCTGTGCTGCCATTTTCACATTTTGACGTTGTGATCCTTTTACATCCAAATGTGCTCGACTTAGTTTGTGTGCTATTTTTAAGTCTCCTGTATTAACCCTCAATTAGCACACCTCGGTTGGGCCACCTCAAAAAGCACACTAGTGCGATTTGTGATTTTGACAACTTTTAACTGTCGTATCTCAGTCATTTTTAATAAAAATTTATGTAAAATTTCCCTGGCAATCGAGTAGTGCACTTTTTTTAGGAAAAAAAAATGATTTTTATATGAAAAATTGAAATATATAAAGTGGTGAACAAGAAAAAAGTGGTGCAAATTAGCACATGTGTGCTAATTGAGGGTTAAGTGCTAATAGATAGTTCTTCTAAGCAACTGTTATCGACAAACTCTCCATTAATTCTGAAACCAGAATCAAATAAATTATTTCTTGCCAATTTTAATAAATGCGGAACATCGGCATAGAAAAAAATTTTGAGGGAGTTGTCTACAGGATGAACAATAAAGCATTGCTTTCCGGCGCTCTGTTTAAATTTTGCATTTTCGGAATGACTGGAAATGTCAATTCCAATATTCAGTTCATTCCATAATTTCATATTAGTTGGACCCATGTCACATGTTATTGCCACAACAATATATCCAGCTTCATATAGGTCACGTATCACGTTAAGCATAATATTCTGGGTCATTGACGTATCAAAATCGTAAAAAACGGGCTGTTTCCATTTTTTAAACAGTCCTCGTGCCATAATAAATTGGCATGTTTTATGAGGTCCATAAACTTTCTGTTCCTTTCGTTCGAGGTCCAATTTATTTGATATATATATTTCGTCAAACGTTAGCACAGTTAACTTGTCCGTTATGGTAAGATCATGTCCTTTATCTTTCATAATTTTCAAGACATCTTTTAGAATGCCGGGTGGAACATTAAAGGCTGCACACCAATTTTGTAAAGTTGCCACGCACGGCAGTGGTATTTTTTTCACGTCTCTCAAATACCGATAAGTCTTCGCGCTTAATGACCGCAGAGCGATTGCGGACGTTATATCTTCGGATGACCATTTTATTCGAATGTCGTTAGGTGACATCAATTTCTTTACTTGCCCAGGCGTGAACACTTTACTCAAGACATTGACCGCTATTTTTTCGGCTTCCTTCTGCTTATGTATTGTCATTTGTGCAATGGTACAGGATTTTTGCTCTACACTTAATTGCAACTGTTCGATTTCTGTTGTTAGTTTCTCATTTTTCTTCCTTATCTGTTCATTCTTGTTCAAGTTTATTCTTATCTGCTAATAAATTCTTCTTTTCTTCTTCTGTTTTCTTCAAAAGATCCAATAAAGATTCCATAGAAACACTTTGGTGGTCATCAACTTCTTCATGTCTGCAAAAAATATAATTGCATTTTTACACTACTATACAATGTAAATAAAGAGGTAGATATATTGTCTAAAAATTAGTTTAGAAACAGACAAAAGCTAATTATAATGTCAATGTAATGCACATAGTAAAGAAAGATGATGGAGGGCTTATAAATAGTAATTTAGATTAAATTAAGATACATACATCTGTTCCTCATGCACACATTGCTCAAGTTCAGCATTTATAAGTATGTCTGTCTTTACTCTGAAAAATATAAAGAAGTATTTCCTTCTTTATTTACATATTTACATTACATAGTATAATAATAATGTATTTTTGCAAGTAAAATGTATTATAATTTTTTTTTGTTTCTCTAATGGCACATATACATTTTTGTGTACACTAGTACAAGTCTTTTTTAAAATTAGATTAAGACAACTATCTATTTGAAAATAAAGAAAATACTTACGGCACTTTTACTTTTTTCTTTTCATTTGTAACACGCTTTTCTATAGTTCCATCTTCAGACGTTATTTCTTTCCGTTTTTTTTCCAATAACAGTAATTTTGTACAAATAGAACCCTTTTTAAGTCTCTGCATTAGTTTGGCAGGCACATTGTTTGATCGTGGCTTTGTCCATTCCATTTGAAAGCAATCATCTTCGAAATGGAGATTGCATACGTGTGCTACAAATTATATTTTATGACATATTTATTAATCTGGTCAAATAATATTATACATAATAATATTGTATTAGAAATACTAATATAAATTATTACATTACATCAACTTACCAGTGTCAATTTTTATGTTTGTTTCATTTCTTTGACAAGCATCAAGCCATTGCTGACGAATGTCAGTCTCCTTGGGGAATCTAAAGAATTTCAAACCCCTTGTGCTCGTATGGTCTGTGCGGCTTGCACAATTTTTTATGCAGCACGTCGGCATAATTTCTGCAAGTAGAAGAAAATATATAATATGTAAATGAAAAGATTTGTAGAGAAAATTATTGTTATATTAAGTCCTTTTCATGCAAGATACTTACAATGTCTTTTTGCTGTCCTTTTACAATGTCTTTTCACTGTCCTTTTAGAATGTCGTTTTACTATCTTTTTACTATCTTTTCAATGTCTTTTTACTGTTCTATCGGTCCCTGTTTCACCCACTTTACACAACACAACACAGCACAACACAACACAACACTACACAACACTACATTAACCAACACTACACGACACTATACACAACACTGCACACAACACTACACAATAGAACCCCAGGTAGAACAGCAAATCACAATAAAGTCAAAATGACGACAAAATGACGATTTTTGGTCATTTTATCATTTTGATGTCATTTTGACTTCATTGTGACTTTCTGTTCTACCTGGGACACTACATTACACTTCACAATACTTCACTTCACTTCACTTCACTTTACTTCACTTCACTTCACTTTACTATTTTAATAACTGTTTAGTGTTTATAATTTTTCACGCTTTATTGCCCGAGAACGACAGCTAACAACAACAGCTGTTAGCAGCCATATTACTTTTTAGCATTTGCGACCAACTCCTGATTGGTCCATAACTTTGGACGAGTGCGCATCCACGGGAATGTTACACCTATCTTATTACATCATGCTTGCACGTGCGTCAGTTTGTATAGGAGGGAAATGGTACGCACGTATCGTCGCAAAACGACTCCCGTCGACAAGGAGCAACTCAAGAAGGTAGTTCTTGCGGTGAGAAAAGATAAAATGAACGCTTACGCAGCCGCAAAACAATTCGATGTCCGGAGAACCACGTTGAACGACTTGAAAAAAATGCCACACAAACAGAACCGCAGCCTTCGACGAGCAGTGGGCGTAAATCGAAATCAAGGTAGCAGCAGCGGTCGGATTCTGACGAAGACTTGGATAATACGTGCTGCGTGTGCTCAGAGAAGTTAACAATAAACAGAGCATATGGGAAACAGTGCATTGCGTGCGAGCATAGGGCACACAACACATGTGTGCGCTTGTCAGGATCTGTATTCACGTGCCTAAATTGTTTTATGGAATAGGTAAAACAATTATTTTTTAATAATGTTTCACATAAAAATTTTAAATAAATTTTTATATTTTTCTCTTAAAAAACAATTATTAAAATGTATCCTATCATTTTTCAGGATTAGATGTACGTATATGTATTGAAAATGTAGTGTGACGGATTTACCCCGGGGGGGGGGGGGGGGGTGACGGTTCAACCACGGCATTTTTGAGATTTCAATTTTTCCACCGTTGTCGTTTTTGCTCTATACCAGTTAAACAAAGCGACGTAGACAAAAATTTCCTATATAAATTTTGTAGCTAAAGGTTCACTCTTTACAGTGGTATACCACATTTAACTAAAATTATTTATTTTGTTGTTAAAAATCGGCACCGAAAAAAAACTGACGGTTTAGCCCCGGTCTCCCCTACTTGCAGTGAATATCGAACGCAGCCTTAGAAGAGTAAAACATGAACAGCATAATATAACCTCATTTTAGGATACACGAAACAAGTTTACGATCACATCGCAACAAGCGCAATCAATTTTTCCTTGGGAAAATAATGTGTACTACTGTACTTACCGGCGGTTTTTCTGTTTTATCCATTTCAATTGATCTTTAGTCGATTTCTTCTCTTCTTCTTTGTTTGCTAGGGCTCCTAGCTGCCTCCCGACGGAGGTCAATACGGCCCGTATACTAAATCCAAAGGCATAAAACTCGCATAAAACAATCTCAAATCAAAAAATCGGACCAATATCGGCACATCGAAGTATAACGGATGAGTCCAGGTGAACAAAAAGAATCCAGCTCGCAATTATACAGTCAGGTGCTACACAATATGCGTCGCGAAGTTCCAAAAATATAATTGCTCTAAATAAACTCACAAAGGCAAATGAGAGCCGGTTCGCACGATGGTCGGGCGACAGTAACAAACAAAATTTCAAAAATGAAATAAAATAAAATATAATGTAACTAGGGACCGAAACGTTTGCTACATTATATTTTATTCATTTTTGTAATTTTGTTTGTTACTGTCGCCCGACCATCGTGCGAACCGGCTCTCATTTGCCTTTGTGAGTTTATTTATTTTTATCGAGAGCTTTATCCTTGATATAATTGCTCTAGTTCCGGCCAGAACCGGCGCGAACCCGCTCGCGAACACCACCACGAAAACCCCCAAAACGCAGTGGAAACGCGGATCCGCAGACCCACGACCATTAACGCCCCGGCCGAAACACGGTAAAACACGCACGGCCAGATCTGGCCCGAACCCGCTCGCGATCGCCACCACCCGGCACGGATGCGTCGCATACGTATCACAACCGACGCCCGTCGAGATAAAACCCGAAACGCGATGGGAACGCGGATCCACGGGCGCGCGACCGAAACTCTTTAGTCGATTGCTGCACACACAGGACACAGAACGACGGGACTGCACAAGACGCGAGAACAACAACGCTTCCCGCGCGGTTAGAGAGCCTCTAAGAGAGATCTAGAGAGGCGCTCATAGGTCACGTGACGTTTACTCCAGTAAATCAGAGAGTGGCGCGTTGGTGCCACTCTCTCCTATAGGCTCTTTACGCGCGGTAAAATGGCGCGACGCCAGTGTAGACAATCAAATATTAATAACCAGCATTAATTAGCTAATAATGACTCTCGCGAAAAAATCAATCACTATAACGTACAGCATTCCGTAAAAGTGTAATTTTAATTAAAGATTAATTAATATCAATTATTGTGTACATATAATTATATTTAGCAGCAGCAGAGCGAAGTAGCCGCTGCACGCGCCGATATCGACGTCGTATCGATGTCGATTAGACGTCTTTTCAAATTCATTACGTGTCATTCACTTAGACGTCTATTAGATGTTTATTAGATGTCGAAAAGTAAATTGAGCTCAAAAAAGTGTTTTATGAAAAATGCACCGTTATTGTGTGAATATTAGGTTTTAACTGTCTCTAAGAAAACGCAGTGGCATAAAATCACATAACATCTAATTAAGATATTTCTAGACGTTGTTTTAGATTAAATGGCTCCGGCATCTAATAGACGTCTATCCGATCTCGCGTTTCTTCCTGGGCAGAGGAGTCGTTCTTGAGCAAAGTGTACGACATTGACACTAGATGTTGATATTAGACGCGTCCTTAAACTAAACTGAAGACACAAGAGAAAACACGATGTCTAATTATTATTGAGAGAAATAATGTATAATAAATATGATATAATAGATATGTGTATAAGTATCTCTTTCATATCGTTTGTCTTTGCCTAAAAATCTATTTTTTTTTTTGCATAATTCAATAACCACAAAAGATCCTGCTGTAAAAGTTGATCAAGTTATTCCAAAAAATAAAAAAAGAGCAACTAGGAAGTCTACGTCGAAGAAAAAAGAATTAGATAATTTTAAGACTGAAAAGAAGTAAAGTTACTTCAATCCCCGATTCGAGATACCTAAAACTATTTGTTGACCGTAACGAGCTGAATGTTCCCTTTCGCGCAGGAGTCTTGAGAGGATACAGGATATAATAACGCAGTTTGTACACTTTATATGCAGTTCAATATGCGATTTCTTTAATGAAGGACTTGTGATACAATCTATCTCGTGAAAGACGGTTGAGACAAGGGGTAGAGACCATAGAGAGTAGCGACTCGAAAAAGATAAAAATGTATATGATTGGTCTAGGGAAAAAATGTCGTCGGTGTTCAGCGCCTCGCATGACGAATACTCCAACACTATTCTCAAGAGTATACCTTTGTCACTAAAATAAGCAAGTAAGAACAAAATGACATATCTTATCTGTATCTTCTATTAGTTAAACTGAGTGACTCAGTATCACTTGAGTGTAAATAGAAAGCAACTAATATTATAATAAATAAGCGTCCGATTTCGCTCGATAAAGCAATAGCTAAATAATAGAAACGGCCAAATTACGAGCTATTAATAGGTGTATATTTATTAAATCACTTTGACAACGAATGTGTTCGCAAAAACAACGTTAACGTTTCGAGCCTTACTTGCCCTGATAACCATCTCCGATAGAAAACGATGTTAATCGTACCGAATTTTAATCGTATCTTATCGGTTCTATCGTTGCATATTTAGAAGACAGATAAAACATTAATCGAATCGAATCGGTTTCTATCGTTTTAGATCCGAATAAGGAAATAACTATACAAATTTTATAGTTATGAATCGTTTTCTATATGTACAATTATTGCCCGTCTGAATCAATCGTATATACACGATATAGTATATATCGTTATTTATGGTAATAATTTTACTGTATGCATTAATACGGATATATAAGAATAAAATGATAAACATCTCATTGATATTTATATGACTTAACCGAATCAACACATCTATCGTTTCTTATCAGGATTTTTCGACGTACAACATCTTCTGTACAGCAGCTAATCGGTTCGTTTTCTGTTGTATATCAATGATATAAATTGAATCGTTTGAAAGCCTTCTACTTTGTATATGTTTTTATAAGGTTAAAACGATAGATATCTCGTCGATATTTATACGACCGATACATCTATCGTTTCTTATCAGGATTTTCTGACATACAACTTATCATCTTCTTTATGGCAGCAAATCGGTTCGTTTTCTATCGTATATCAATGATATAAATTGAATCCGCATCAACCAAATCGGCGATTAGTTCGCGACAATGCCGCTAGGCCGCGCATGATGGAAAGCGTTTCTTGTATTTAAAATACATCCAGTCATAATACATAAGCAGACCCCCTGCGAGGCGAAAAGCAGAGAAATCCAGTATCATAACTGAAGGAATCTCTTCCTATAAGGACCTTCTGGCGGTAGCCGCCTCGGACACCGAACACCGACCCCAGCGGCCTCCGACTCCTGGAGCTAGTTGCCCCGTTCCCGGCGTTCTTCAAAACGATAAAAACCGATTGAAAGAAATAAATCGGTATGAATCTGATTCCTTAATTCACGATTTGTAACGATTGAAATGGATTGACTAAAACTAATTCAAACGATTCATTAACCATATTAAAAACGATAGAAACTGATGTGCAGTTGATAAGACATTTACGATAGAATCCCAAGTATTTTGTAACGTGAGTTTCTGATGGAGTATCGTAAATGAACGATTCACTAACCATATTAAAAACGATAGAAACTGATGTGCAGCTGATAAGACATTTACAATAGGATCCCAAGTATTTTGTAACGTGAATTTCTGATAGAGTATCGTAAATAAACGATTCACTAACCATATTAAAAACGATAAGAAATTTTTTATCGTTTTCTATCGTTGGCGGTTATCAGGGTGGCCTTCTTCAGAACAAACCGCATAATTCCAATTTAATCGCTCCTTAGAATTTAACGCATCAAATCACACTAAAAAAGTAATAAGAATTCGCAACCGTCGCGACATGTAAAAAGTCAAAACCTCAGGTATTCGTCAAATGTATAATATCGGTCGTCTCCTCCGCTGCAAGAACGACGCCAATGTCCGTGATGTCCCTGCATACGCGAATCTTTATGTCACCCGAACGTCTTAATGGTAACTGAACACAGTAAAATTACGATAAAAGACGCGAATTAATTAATTAAAAAAATTTTTTTTTATCAACGGAATACTCACATAAGAAGTCGGTGCAGCGAAGGTTACGGAGACTTCCTTCCATCGTCTCAACAGTACGTGTGATCACCGCGAGAGATTACATGCGGCTGAGGCAATGCTCGCTTCGAAAGGGCACGGAAACTTATAGTCATTGTTGTTAAAATTTCATATGAGATAAGACGTTCAGAACATCAAAATAGGCATCGTTCGATAACTCAATGTCCTTGTTTAAATTTATGCCGTTTACCTGTTCTTTTATATGTATCATCTCGGCCGTTAATCTTTTTTTATAATTATGTTCGGTTTCCAAAATGCGAGCATTGTCCCAATCAAATGTATGATCGAATTTCACGCTATGTTCAGAGACAACCGTATGCTTTGTTTTATCTAATCTAATATTGCTTTTATGCTCTTTTAATCTCGTTTGGAGTTGCCTCTTTGTCTGGCCGACGTAAGAAGCATCACAATTTTTGCAATCGATCTTATAAATTACGTCAGTATTAGTGAGAAGGGCGTTCTTATCTCTATGAACCTTAATAATGCTGTTAAGTTTATTCAAAATGCGATATCCTACCAAATTTTCTGATTTATCCACTGCTGAGGCTATGATTTTTGAAATAGAATTTAAGTATGGAATGGCAATAAAACTTTTACTTTTTTGTACATCATTATCTCTTTTATTATTTTTCGTTAATTGTAATTTCCTCAGTCTCATATTAATTCGAGAGAATATTAGATCAACGGGATATCCATTACTTAGTAAAACATTAATGATAAAAATTAAATTCTTTTTAAAGAACCTCTGGTGTGACAATAATATAGCTAACCCTGTCGACTAGGCTATAAATTGTTCCAATTTTATGTTGGAGTGGATGATTGGAAAAGAAACTCAGCAGTCTGCCCGAAAAGGTCTCTTTATGAAACCAATCTGTTATGATGGTGTCATTTTCTGTTATAAGCATCAAGTCCAAAAAGCTAAGACGGCCCTTGTCTTCGAACTCTATTGTGAATTTAAGCCTATCGTGGTAACTATTAAAATGTTCCAACACATCAATGACTTTATCTCTATGAATTTTCATAACAATGTCATCCACATACCGCCTATAAAACGACAAGTGGAAATCCAACGTGCCCATAACCCTTTCCTCCAAATCTTCCATGACAATGTCAGCCACTGTTGGAGACAAAGGGGAGCCCATCGGAGATCCAAAAGTCTGTTTGTAGATGACACCGTTAAATGTGAAAAAAGTGGAAGCCAACACAAATTCAACCGCACTCATAAACTCCCTACGTGATAAACTCGTTTTTGTTTTAATAAACTTCCACCTCTTCTTTATGCCCTCCATAACTAATTCTGATGGGACATTAGTAAATAGCGATACGGCGTCCAATGAGATCAAAATCTCAGAATCTTGCATCCTAATTTTCGATAGGTCAGTACACAATTCGAAGCTGTTATTGACATGACTCTTTGGTTTAGGCAAGCTGTCAGCCAAAATTTTTTGTAAAAAGGATGCTAAATTGTACAGCGCCGTATTAACCGAAGAAACAATTATTCTAAAAGGAACGTTCTTTTTATGTATCTTTGGAAGACCGTAGGCTTTAGGAAGAATAGAATCACTAGAATGCAAGAAAAAATGCTGTTTTTTCGTGATGTACTCCCGCTCTAGCCACCTCTTTATCAGAGCATTTAATTCCCTTTCTATTCTGGCAGACGGATTTCTTTTAACTATTTCATAAGTGTCTTTGTCATTGAGCAACAACTCCATTTTTCGTATATATTCATTTTTGTCTAATGCCACCGTGACATTACCCTTATCCGCTCTTGTAAAAATTACGTCCGGATTGGATCTTTGAAATTGAATGGCAGAGTTATATCTATCGATGAGATTGTGTTCAATGGGAGTGGTGGGTGGTTTTCTTTGTAAAAACTTATGGAATTGGGGAATCGCCACGTTGCGTATTCTAATTTGGTTGTCAATGGTGTATTTACTACCATTACTTTCGAGATCTTTAATAAATTCATGTACCACTTTTTTCCGATTGATAGAAAACGGTAAACTAAATTTATCTCCAAGCTGTAATAAAGAAGAAACTTCCAAAGGAATATCGACATTGGAGAAATTCAAAAACTATTTATTATTAGTGACTTCGAGCGGATTCGTATTCATAGTATTAAGGAAATGGAGTGGCTCAATAGAAACATTTATGTCAGAACAAGAATCCGAGAGTTCGAATTTAATCTTGTTAATTTTCTCATTTCCTATTTCTGTGCTACTACAAGAGAACTCTATCGATTCAATTTTACTGTAAAAATTAATTTTCTTAGAATCCATCCTTCCATGTTGAGACGATGGAAGGAAGTCTCCGTAACCTTCGCTGCACCGACTTCTTATGTGAGTGTTCCGTTGACAAAAAAAATTTTTTTTAAATTAATTAATTCGCGTCTTTTATCGTAATTTTACTGTGTTCAGTTACCATTAAGACATTCGGGTGACATAAAGATTCGCGTATGCAGGGACATCACGAACATTGGCGTCATTCTTGCAGCGGAGGAGACGACCGATATTATACATTTGACGAATACCTGAGGTTTTGACTTTTTACATGTCGCGACGGTTGCGAATTCTTATTACTTTTTTAGTGTGATTTGATGCGTTAAATTCTAAGGAGCGATTAAATTGGAATTATGCGGTTTGTTCTGAAGAAGGCCAAGTAAGGCTCGAAACGTTAACGTTGTTTTTGCGAACACATTCGTTGTCAAAGTGATTTAATAAATATACACCTATTAATAGCTCGTAATTTGGTCGTTTCTATTATTTAATATTATAATAGTTTCATAGCCATTATTTATTACGTTAATGAACATTGCTCTACGTACATGTATGAATATTTTGGTAACTACTAAATTAATTTTGTAGTAAATTATTTATATTAACGTATCATATATGGTGTATATATTATACAATTACATTGATGCATTTTCTAACTTGTACAATTAATTTTTATAATGTTAATCACTAATCTTTATATTGATATCTTTATAACTATATAATTTATTAAGATTTTGTATAAATTTTATTACAATTAATTTACAATTAACGTTTGAAGTTCAAATCAGTAAAGGACCGCTAGCAAAAGAGTCAAGAATAAAAACTTTTTTTTTTAACGTGTAGAAATCTTCGACTACTGGGATCCCGGGCAGACCTGGTTTTCCCAGTAGGGAAGACCCCTCTGCCCCCGGGGAGGAACAGGGGGAGTGCCGGATTCCATATATGCACATCGCGAGCATACTGCATGTATGCTTGCCTACCGGCTAAAACCACACGGGTGTCCCTCTCGGCACACTGAGAGGGGACCCCGGGAAACGCAATGATACCTTCCGGGGTCCCCTCGTGCCAGGCCCGTAAGACAGGCGTCTATCCTCAAGGACCTCAAGGGGAGGGTGATTTGCCCTCCCCTCAGGACCGACTCTCGTGTATGACGAGCTGGGGACACCATCTCCAACCCGCCGTCCCTCTCGCTGAGGGAGGTTACATGTGGCAGCAAATGCATATAACTAATTGTCAGGTGAATTTGATGTAATTATCCATCAGATAGCACGACCCGTTATTTAAAATTAAACTATTTGTTATAATTTTATTTATAAATTTTTTAAATAATGTGTTATGTTTCAGAAAGCAAAAATGGTTGCTGTTGGAGGAGATATCTTTCGACAGAGCTGTTAAAAGAATTTTGTCGGTAATCATGACTGATGAATTGGCAGGCAAATGTACATACTTGGATCATCAGAAAACCTGGCAAGACCAAGATCCTAAATTGCAATTTTCCTACAATAATAAGTAGTGCGTTACCCATTTTTTATTTTTAAAAAATAATTTCTCAACTCTCTGTATACGTATATATATTTATAATTTTATTTTTAGTTTACATTACAACTTTGACTGGAAAAAATACGGTGACTGCAAACCTAAACAGGAACAAGCTCGAAAGGATGAAGAACAGCGCCAAAGAGAGAATGAGCAAGAACACCAATTATTAAATCACCAAGGATAATTAAGTTAAAAAAAGGATGACCAAGTTACTAGTTTACTAACTATATTAGTAACATTAAGGTCCATGGTTCGAGTTCGATTCGGCCTTTGTCCCATATATACCTCGATAAGAAGTTTTTCCTGCTTAAGATTCATAAGAGTTAATGATATATTTGATTAAGAATCCGAAAGTATTTGTGATTTATTAGATTTAAAATTCGTAAAGGATCAAAAAGATTAAGGAATTTTTGTTGATGGCACGTTAAATACCCTACAGAAAAAAATATTAACTTTATTAACTACAAAATACAAAGATCATTATTCAATTCAATTCAAACATTTATTACTTCCCTCTCGGGTTTACAAGGCGTTTTTTAGGAACGTACCCAAACCTTTACATTTATTCTATCCGAAAAACCTGGCCTTTGGGCGACCTTACATACTGTTACCCTCCCTACCCTTTCCAGTACCTTCCCTCCGGCCCTTCTCCCTGACATCCCTCCTCGCTTCTTTTCTCTGTCTCCCTTTTTCCTCAGATCTATTTTCGTTCCATCGAATCCTCACTTGCTTTTCTCCTTTCCTTTCTCTTTTCGTTTCTCTGCTCCACCATCTCCTGTCCCTCCCTCCTTCCATACCTAGCTACCTACACCTAAAAATAAAAAAACATAACGGCACAAGACAAAATATTTTCTTTATACTTTTTAATTTTTTTTCTCTTTATCCGCTTCGTCCTCGTCCGTGTCCATCAGTAGTTTTTCCTCCATCCTTTCCGCGATCTCGTCCTTTGCCGACCTCCTTGTCCTCCCACTTTCCTCCTCTCTCCTTTCCTTTCTCTTTTCCCTCTCTTTTCTTTCTCTGATCCTTTTCTCCACCGACTTGTCTTCATCTATCTTCACCTTCATTCTGTTTCCTTCTTTCCTCCTTGCTTCCAGTACTTTCCATTTATCCTCCTCACTTCCCATCTTTACCAATATTGTTATCCATTCTCCTCTCTGTCCTATCATGTTCACCTCCTTCACCTCCGCCTTCACTTTGAGTCCTTCTGTAAATAGTTGCTTCACCTTACACCAATTTGAATCACTTCCTCCCCATCTCTCCTTCTCGACCCTAATTATTACATTCTTCCTTTTTTTTCATCATCGTTCCCTTCATAATCCTCGGACCACCATTTTCTCTTATATATCTTATCCTTTCTCTCCTCACTCTCGTCCCTCTTCCTTTTACCTGTACTTTGCTCCATTCTGTATACCTTTCTTTTCAACCTCTCTACTTCCTCTTTCAGTTCTTTTATCTCCTCCTTAAAGTCCTTCATCATTTTCACTGCTCGCTCTTCCACTATCATCTCTATCGCCTCCTTGTCAATTATTATCGTTCCTTTGCACTCCATTTTTCCATTGTTCGGGCGTGCACTGTAACAGTCGCGCCGAACGAACTGCCGGGCCCGTTCAGAGAGAACGCGGGATGTCCCTTGCCGTTTCGTTGTTGTGTGCGCGAAGGTCACCGTTTGAATTCGGCAACCGTGACTCCGTCTCCGACTCGCAAACGAAAGATGTAGGCAGAAATGAACTAGGCACCAGACTTCACAATCACTGCATTTAATAAAATAATATTCAGATCGGTCCAATACAGTTTGAAATATCGAGGTGGACTGAACCCGTCGACTCCGAATCCGTGCGCTCGAAGAGCGACCGCTCCAGCGGAGGAGCCGATGTTATCCGCTTACGCTTCGGGCGGGATGCACTCAACGCATACACGCGCGGCAATTTGACTCGCTCGCGAGAGGCCGAGGTGGCTGGCTCGTGTGAAGAATCGCGTGTCGCGCGACACGGTGAGCTCGGGCTTGATCTCGTAGTCTTCACGTCGTTATTCTAGACTATTCGACGCGTTTTAGTCTGATACGGTGCGAGTGACCTTTACCACGGACTACTGAGAAGTGACTGACTGTTTGGGCAAAACAATCCGCTTGGCCGGGATCTTTTCGCTGTAACGCTCTAATTGGCGAAGCGTTAACGCGTGGGGCGAGCCACCTTCGGCGACGGCGGACGAGTCCGTTGTATCCTTAACATCCATCCATCTCTTTTTTTTCCTTTCTCCTTGCGATATCTGTAAACAAAAATCATTTAGGTTATTTATTCCTTCTGTTTAGCACATCACTGTGTTCGCTTGCATTCTTCTCCTCTCCAAGTCCGCCATCCATTTCTCTCCTTCACCCTTGCTGCTTAGTATTCTTTTAATTCTTTCGCTAATTCCTTCCGATTCTTCCTCTTCTTCTCCTCTTGTGCACCATTCTAAATTCTAAAACATGCTCCCATGACTCTGCCTCCGCGCCACATATTCTGCAGCATCTTTTTTCCATTGGCTCCCAGTATCTTCCACTTCTCATCTCATTTCCTAATCTGAATCTCGCTATCCTAATCATAGACTTTTCTTTCCCTTTTCTCTCTAGGTATTCCGGCCTTCTGTTCCCGGCTACCTCTTTGTACCATTTGTTATACCTTGACTCTCTTATCCTTTCGTCTCTCTCTTGTATCTGAATGTCTTTGTCTCTTTTTGTTAAATCTTTAATGATGCTCCATCCCTCCCCTCTTTTCCTTTTTATCTCCTTGACTGCATATCCTCTTCGCTTGTAGAAACTCCTTCTTTCCTCTTCCCATTTTGATTTTTCTTTCCTAACATTCTCTCTTACTTCCTTCCAGCACTCTCTTGCAATCTCATTTCCTTCTCCTCTCTTCAATTTTTCTTCGTACTTCATCGCCCTTTTACCAGCACTTATTCTCATCTTGTCTCTCTTAGTTTCCTCCCTCAACATATATCCGGCCGTGCTCCAGTCTAGGCCCATTGTCCACCTTATGTATCTTTCATGCATTCTTTCTATTTTCTCTCTCTCTTTCCATCCCCATATTTCTACTCCATACAAAGCTCTGCTTGCTACCAATGAGTCGAATAGCTTTATCCTTCTTACCCAATCCCCTCCGAAAATTCTTTTTCCTATCCCCCAGACCTGTCTCATTGCTACAGCGGCTTTCCTTACTCTTTCGCTTATATGCGCCTCCTGCCCTCCGTTCTTTTGGAATGTGTACCCTAGGTAGCCGAATTCCTTCACCTCCTCTATTTCTTCTCCCTTCCATCTCCACTCTACTTTACTCATTTACCTCCTTCTTTACCTCCTCCCTTCCTAAATCTCATTACCTTTGTTTTCCCTACGTTCACTCTTAGCTTCTTTCTGTCAAAGTATTTCTCCAATCTTTTCAACATTCTCTTCATCTCCGCTTCATTCTCTGCTATAGCTACTATATCATATCCGCGTATGCTAAAGTCCAGAATTTTATTTTCCCTACTACTACACCTCCGTCTTGTCCCTTCCTCATTGTCTCCTCTATATCCGCCAGCAGAAGTATGAAGAGCATAGCGCTCAGTGGGCATCCTTGCCTAACTCCTTTGACGTTCCAGAAGGTCCTTTTTCTCCCTTTACCCTTACTATACATCTTGTCTCCTCGTATAGGTCTTCTATCCTTGTCCTCAACTGTTCACTGATTCCTTCTCTTTTCATTACTTCCCATATTTTTTCTCTGTCCACGGAATCGAATGCTGCTTTCAGGTCTATAATGCTGCTACCAACTTCCCTTTTTTCTTGCTCGCAGCTCTTCCAATCACGTAGTTCAGTGCTTATATATTTTCCATTGTTCCTTTCCTTTTTCTGAATCATGTCTGTGTTTCCGGTAGTATCCCCTTTTCCTCTACCTCTTTCTCTAGCCTCTTAGCCAATATTGCTGCATATATTTTATAACTTGTATTTATTAATGTCACCTCTCTGTAATCCTGCGCTCCTTTTCCTTTTTTCACTATGTATGTATGTAGAATTTATTGCATTTCCCCGTAGGATTTACAATCTGTTGAACTCATTGGCGTTTTAAAGGGACGTACCCAACCCTGTACACATTACAACTCCCTCATCCCGACCTGACCATTGAACGGCCATACATTTACATTAACATTAAACCCCCTCCTCTTGTCTTCCATCCGGCCCTCCTTCTCCCCATCCCCTGCCTCCGCCATCTCTCCGCCGTCCTTTTCTCTCCCGCTGCTCATTCTCCTTCCTTCAAGACACTCTCCTTTCTCCGGCTCTCCACTTTTTCTCTCCCTCTCGTTCCACTTCGCTCTGCAATCACAAAACCAAAACCAAACATCTCTCTCTTACTTCACCTCTCATCTTACCCTCCCTTTCTGTCCCCATACTTATCCCCCTCTTCTTCCTCCGTATTTGTTCCCCTCCTCCTCCTTCCTTCCTTTCTCTGCTTTTTCCTTTGTGCCTACTGCTTCTTCTTCACCTCCTTCTCCTCCTCATCCCCCTCATACCCGCCACTCTCACCTCTCTAACCTCCGCCTTCACCACCAAGCCTTCCACAAAAGCTTCTTCACCTTCTCCGCATTCAATTCCTCTCTCACCCACCTCTCCTTCTCGATCCTTATTATAACGCTCCTCCTTCTCAATTCGTCTTCGCTTCTCTCACCCTCCTCTGCCCACCATTTCACCTTCCCCGTCATCCCTTTGCCTTCCTCGCCCTCCTCTCTCTTCCTTTTTCCCCCGCCTTGTTCCATTCTTTCTACCTTTACCTTCAACCTCTTCACCTCCTCCTTCCGTTCCTCTATCACCTCCTCTTTCCTTTTCCGGACCTCTTTCACCTCCCTTAACAGCTTCGTCATTTTCTCCTCCACCACCTTTTCCACCACCTCCTTCCCGATTGTACACCTTCCTTCCATCCTGGCTTATCTAAAACACGCATAGGTTATCTAAAACAAGTACCCTTAACTCCTCTCCTCTCCCTTCCTCTACCTTCCTCTCCCTCCCTCCTCTCTCCTTCCGATCAATCGCGCTTACCTCTTTCGCTTCCACCTTAACCTTTTTTAACCTTCCACCTTAACCTTCCGCAAAACCCTTCCGATCCTTCTGTGCTCTCCGCTTGCTTGCTCCTTCCTTCGACCTACTTCCTCCGTTCGACTCCCTCCTTCCCTCTTAAGCCTTCTTAAGCCTTGTGTTCACGATGCTAGAACAGCGTCCGAGCCCCGGCCCAAGCCAACCAACTTGCAGCTCTTACAAAAAAGCAGCAGTTTCATTGGCCTAAATCGAAACCCTGACGCAGCTCCAGCATCGCGGACACAAGGCTTTACACTGCCCTTACTCTCGAACGTTCGATCCATCGATCTGTCGCGACGACTCGTTGCTCCATTCCGCACCTGCTGCGCCACCATCGTCAATCCCTCCGTCTCGCGTCAGCTCGATCGATCTCCCGATCGATACTCCATGTTGCCAACTCGCTCGCTTCCCTCATCGTGTAACCTGGGCTGATACCTTCGTTCCTTCAATACCTTTGCTCTTATCCTCCTCATCCTCGCTCCTCCACGCCTCCACCTCATCAACCGCATTGCCTGCTCTTCTCCGCTTCCTCCCCTAACCCTTCCCTCCTTTTCTTCTCGTCCTGCGACCTTCTCCCTTCCTTACCTCTGTTCACCGTCCACCATAACCTCTTTCTTCTGGCTACTTTTCTCCAACCTTTTTTCCTTTGTCCTGCTTCGCCTTTTTCCTCACCTCCATTTCCTCCACCTCCTTTCCACCCTCCTCACGCCCTCCACTACTCCTCCTCCATCCCTCTCCTTCCTATCACCCTTTTCCACACACTTAAATCTTCCCTTAATCTCACCGACCTGTTCCCCCGCCGATCTCCATCCCCTCCTTTTTTTTACTATTGACACTATTATTCCTTCTTTTCAATCTCCTGCTATTTCTCCTGTCCTCCATGCTGTATCACATATCTCCCATACTTTTTCCTTCAATCTCTCGCCTCCGTAAATCCATACCTCATTTGGCAGTCCATCCGTGCCTGCAGCTTTCTTCTCTTTCATTTTTTTGATTACTTCTTCCACTTCCTCTCTTCTTATTCCCTCCTGCTCCTCTTTGCTCCCTACTCTTTCCTCTCCCTGCCTGTCTTTTTCACGCGGTTTCACCGTAACTCAATCTAATAGCTCCATGAAGTGCTTGTTCCACTGTACCTCCGTTATTTCTTCGCAAACCTCTTTTCTGCTTTTCCTTTCTCTGTTTATAAATCTCCATACTTCCTTCTCATTAGTTGCTTCTCTCGCTTCTTTCATTATTCTCTCCTTTTCGGCCTCTTTCTTCTCTTTTATTTTTTCCTCATATTCCTTTTTCTTTACTACGTACTTCTTTTTATCTACCTCTCCTTTTCTCCATTTCACTAGATTCTCACGTGCTTCTCTCCTTAGCTTTACACATTCATTATCCCACCATCCGTTTTTTTTCTTTGCTCTCTGGTCTTCTCTTATTTCTTTCCATTCTGCAGCCTTCTTTACTGCGTTCTTTATTCCTTCCATTATTTTCTCTATGCTCGTACCTTCTATCTTTTCCTCTTTCATTCTTTCTTTGTAACTTTCTTTTCCTTCCTTCGACCAATTCATTATTCTTCTGACTCTTTTCTCCTTTTTCCCTCTCTCACTTGTTCCTTTTACCTTTATTGTTATGGGCTGATGATCCGAGTCTATAGCCTCTCCAATCTTAACTTCTTCTGCTTTCTCCCAAATTTCTTGGTTTCCAATTACATAGTCTATTACCGACTCGCCTCTCCCTCCTGTAAATGTGAACTCTCCGTCAGTATCTTCTTTTGTTCCGTTCAATATTCCCAATCCTTCTTTCTCTATAAACTCCAGCAGCTTCCTTCCTTCCGTGTTAATTTCCTTATCCTTCGATTTTCTCCTTTCCCCCATTATCTCTGTTAATCCTTCTTCTTCTCCAGTTCTTGCGTTAAAATCGCCTCCTATTATTACTTGCTTCCCTAATCCACCATCATTTGTATAATCCTTTATATACTTTATCTTTTTTTCAATATCGTTATTCACATATACCGTTATAATCCTCCACGTTCCCTCTTTTGTCTTTGCTATTCTTTCTACAGTTCCTTCCTCTTCCCTCTCTTCCGTTCCGCTTGCCGCCATTTCTTTCCTAACGCCTGTTATTATCCCTCCTCTTACTCTTCCTTTCTTTTTTTCTTTTGTCGCTGGTTGGCATTTCCACACGTATTTATCTGTTACGTCCAACCCCGGGATTAGGATAAGAAAAACTGGAAAGCAAGGAAAGGCTAACCAGAGGGATCGGGGTAAGGAAGGACGCAACTAGATACCTACAAATGTTGCTCGCAGGTACACGCTCTGAGGCGCGTGGCGCGAGCCGAACGCACTTTCAATGGCTCAGCAAGGGTCAACGTCCGTAAGGACGCTAGGACGCCTGTCGTGAGCGGTGCGATCGTTGGTCCTGTTTTGAGTCAAGGAATTTAATCCCTTTTACTCAGGATCGGACCTCGTGCGATTTCGAGAGCGGGATGAGTAGTGGGTGAGGTCTTAAGTTAAATAAATGACATTGAAATTTATATCAAACATAAAACCATTTATTATAAATTTAACTTAAGTAAATCGATAACGTTACAAAAGTGAGAACAAGGCAACTAAAATGCGAGATCGGAAACTTTTGAAATAAAGTTAAGTGTAAAATGTATGTGTGTATTCATCGCGGGTGTTACAAAGGTGCGGGGGTGATCGGGCAGGATTTGTAAGGGGAAACCTATTTAGAAATGGACATCCTGCCCGCTATTATTACATCGAGATCGGGATCGAGAATTTAACTAGTTGTAAGTGTGCGTGTGGTGTGTATTAAGACATGAAATAAATAATATTTATGCTATAATTAGTCAAGGGTAATCACCTCGGGATCGACTACTTCCTCGAGGGTGGCTGTAGGACGGTGGAATAAGTCTCTTAGAAGATAAACGGGAATTGTATATGGGTAATCGTGATCGGGGATAAAAACGGGAATAAAATGGCTGGGATCGGCTCTGAGGCTGACCGAGCGGAGTTCGTCAATGTCGAACGCCCCAGGGCCAATGGTAGGAGTCCCCTCAGGGATGTGTCTAGTATAGGGGCGAAAATATGCGGGTATGTTGCGGAGGAAATGTGAATGTAGTGGGTTTTGCTCGAGAATCTCAATGCTCGAGGTGGACGACAGGGCCGGAGATGGTGCCCTGGAAAGTTCCTCGAAAGGAACGAGGGAGTATGGGCTTTCTCGTATGGGGGAAGAATTGAAGAAAGGTACGGGGGAGGGAGAGTCAGGTAATTCTCCGGGGCGAATCGGAGAATAAGAGGGTTCGAATAGGGGGGAAGAATCGGGGGTGTCGGGGAATATGTGATAATTAAGAGGGGGAATTCCAGGAGGCGAATTGGGAGACGATTGGCGCAGGGGGGGAGACGGTTCCTCCAGCAGGGCTGGTGGAGGCGGCAGAGTGGCGAGTCGCGGAAGACCTGCGTTCTCTCGCTCGCGGCGGAGAAATTCTATCGTTATTCTCTTTAATCTCCTTCGCGCTCGTTGATTTCGACGATTCCTCGTCCGCTTGAGGATCGTGCGGAGATTCCGTCTACGATGGGGGACTTTCGGGTTCACTAAAAATATTTATTTGTACAGTGGTCGATCTTCCTTGGACGTTCGAGAGCATAAAGTAAAAGAAGGGAAATCGCTACAAGGCAAGGCCGCAGCAAACCGGCTCAGTCCGCGACAGCGACGAAGACGCCGGGAGTCAAAGACCGACAAGTCAGCCAGACCCGCGACAACGCCAACGACCGCCGCGAAATCAGTGTCTACGCCGATCAACTCGAACCCGCGATACTAATAAATCCTATAATGAACTCCCGGGAATCCGATGGGTGATAGACCATATAAAAAGAGAGGGGGGGTAACACGAAAAGAAGGAGAGAGAAAGAAGAAAAAAAGGAATTGTGAGACTTACTACTTGATGAGTTTCGGGATGTGAAATGTCTCCGGGTGTAATTTCGACGATCCTGGATCGAGGATTCTTCCAGACCCTTGATTCGGATTGGTACGGCGCTGTGATGATATTGGCGCGCACAGAATTTAGTTATAATAATGTAAGGCAACGGCACGGAGCGAGACCGGAAACAATATTACGAATGCCGTTCTGCGCGGACTCCACTGTTTAGAATTTCGGAATGTATCGGTGTCTCGACGTCGTGATTTATATATGATTTTTAGGGATGGCTTATCAGAAAATATGTCTCAATTGTTTTCGGTGGTAACTTGTTTTTCCGATGATGACTGTCATTAGTCATTATTTGAAAAACATGTTTTTCTCACCGATCGAGACGCTAGATTTCGAAATTTCTATTGTCTCGTCCTTATCTGCTATTGTCTAGCGTTTTTGGCGGCGCGGGTTTCACAATCTCTCGCGAGTCGAGACGCTAGATTTCGAAATTTCCATCGTCTCGCCTCTATCTGTTATTGTTTAGCGTCAAGTGTTTTTCACGAGTTTTCGTCGGCGACCGGTTATTGACAGGTTGTCGACCGGCGGCTCAGATTTCACAATTAATATGTGTATTTGTTTGATTTGATGTCGGAAAGAATCGTGACTCATTATCATCAGCATTATAATCTGCCCGCTGATCGACAAATATCATTTGATTCTTGTCGTCCAAAAATAGTTTGTCGGAAAAATATCTTACGAAATGTTTTTATATGAAAGAATGAAATCGCGAAGTCCACAGGACGTAACATATCTGATAACGTTCTTTTAACTTTACACCAATCCTTTTGCTCTACCCACGTTTCTAGCATAGCTATTATATCCCAGCTTTCAATCTCTTTCCAGAATTCATCATTTTTCCTCTTTAGTCCAGCTATATTCCAGAAGCCTATGTTTATTGTGTTCTCCTTTTCTTCATATTGCTTGCTCCTTTCCTGACCCCCGCTCCACAACTCCTCTCCTCTTCTCCCGTTCTCTGTGTCTTCTCCTTCCCTATCTCTCTTCCTTTCCTTATTACTTCCGAAAATCACTCATCTCCTCCAGTTCTCCTTTACTTTCGTTCCACTTCATTTCTTTATTATCCACCCACATCTTATCCAATCGTGGTTTTCTTTCCTGCCTCTCTTTCCTCTTTTGCTATTTTTCTTATTTCTTTTTGTATCTGTCTTTCCATTTTAGTGAGATCGTCGTCCAGGTAGATTTCATATTTTTTTCCCAACTCTTTTCTTTTTGTCATTATTTCTCTTTTGTCTTCCCAGCTCTTACATTTCATCACTGTCATTTTATTATTTCCATATCCTATTTCATGTACTTGTTCAATGGCCGCTTTTATCTTATTTATTTTAATAAATAGAAGAATTAACTTATTTCATTCTTATTTATTTTGTTTATCATCTTCTCTACTTTCTCTTTCCTTCCTATCTCGCCTCCTATCGCCATCCCTTTCACAATTATATTATTTCTCCTCCTTCTTCTCTCCGTCATTTCCATATTTTTTTCCATCTCTTTCATTTTTTCCATTAAATTTCTTCCTTCGCCCCTCTCTGCTCCGCTCAAGTCTACTTTTTCCATTTTCTCCTCTACATTTTTTATTCTTTCCTCCAGCGATTTTCTTTGTTGCTCCCATATTTCTTCTCTCTTTTTGACTTCTTCTTTCAACTCTTTTATTTCATTTTTTATTTCCTCTTTATCTTTTCTTCTTTCCATCTCCTGTTCCTCCAATTTCCTTAGAATTTCCTTTAACATCCCCTCTGCTGCCATATTTTCTTCCTCCTCTTCTCCTTTTTTAATTTTAGCTGACGGTGATCTGTTAACCTTCCTTACTTCGTTAAATTTTTCCAATATTTCCTTTTCTGCTTTGGCTATTTCCTCCTCTGCTCCTTCTCTTTTCCTCTTTTGTGTATAATCTTTAATTGTTCCCAAGCTGTCTGTTCTCCCTCTCAGCTTGGACAGCTTCCGCTTTCGTTGGCCTTCCCTTCGCTTTCCTTCCGTCCTCGTTTCCTTTCTTTTCCTTGTCGCCTTGCTACTTACTCTCTATTATTCTTTCTTTCCCTGCCTCCATTCGCCACCTCTACGGACTTTACGTTTACTAAGGCTCCCTTTACGCCTATTCTTTCCTCCTTTTCTAACTACTTCTATCCGCTCCTTCCTCGTCGGTAATCTACCTCCTGCTCTCTCCGACAGGTGACGTCACTGTCCGCCTTACCTGCTTTCGTGCCTTCTCCTGCCACCCTAACCTGCTCGTCTGTTGACTTTCTTTACCGTACTAATTAATAATTTCTTATTTCCTACGATTGACTTACCGTATCTCTCCTTATTCTCCTGCTTCCACTTTTTCCTACTTCCTACTATTCTCCTTTTTCTTCCTACTATATCCGCCACTTCCACCTGATTAACAACGTCCGCTCTCCTCAACTGTCCACGCAGAAGTCCCTACAAAGATCATTAAACAATACGTAATTTTAATAAGATATTTGCAATTTTGTATTTGTATCAATGTTAGTTCACTGTATTATTATTAGATTACTTTCGTTCAAAGTGTGATATTACGCAATAATTAATAATTAATCATATTCAGGTTCATACTACTTGTGATTGTATTAATGTGATTATAATTACTTCGTTTATAAATTCTTTTATATCATATATGAAACTATAAGAAGTATATTCTACGTAATTATACAGTTAAAATAAAACGTTCTATTTTAATAGATATTTATAAAATTTAAAATGCCAAAAATTTTTTATAAGTTTCATTAAATTTATGAATCTGTAAAAAATAAAATTTAAGTATTACTGTTTATTTATTAATAAAAAAGTTTAATAAAACAGGAAAAGATGCAACAGAATTAAATTTACAAATTGTTTAGAACAGAATAAATACATTTTTTCTGTTTTATAAAATTTTTTATTCTAATTCTGTTTTATTTCTTCCAGTTTTATTTGATTTTTTCAAAAGAATTAATCATAACTTATGAAGAACAACCTAAAGGTCTCTTTTTAGTTTTCATAATGTTGACTTTTAGACAACTTTCGAAAGAGGTTATAAAAATCAAAAGCGCTCATTAGGTTGTCTGAAAGACCACTTTTGAGATGGACATTGGACATATTTTAGTTGCACTAAAAGACCTCCTTTTGGATATCTTGAAAGACATCTATTATCTTTGAAAAGTTACCCACACAGCAAAATATATCACCAAGATATCTAGAAGATATCTGAATGACGGAATATCTGATTGCGTAAGATATCATGAGAATATCTCAGAGACATCTCCAAGATTATAAAAAGCCATCCCAGATAGCAAGGAGAATTAAAAAGGAATTCTTTTTAAATTCCCGATTTTTAAAATGTATTCTCTTTCCGTTGTTGTGAGCGCACAACGTTATAATGATTAGTTAATGTACCTGGCAACACCGAGTTGCCTCCTATAAGAAATCTGACCCTAGCAACTAAAACCGAATCCGAATTCCGCCAAATAACCGACGATTGCATCGGACGATAAATCGTCCGATGCAAACCGACACCGGAATCAGAAGCGTTCAATTCCGGGACGATCGAAAATGCTGATGTGAAGGTCAGCACAAAGCGCTGACAACGGGAAGTCAACGCTAACTCGGGAGCCCCCCCCCCCCCCCCCCGCGAGTTAGCAACAGGATTTCAATCCGACATTATAAATACCGCCGAATTGTAAGATCGGGCGGGCAGTCGCTAATCACCATCTAAGCGAATACGTGCGTCTCATAATTGTCACAATAATCAATCTTTATACTCGTTAAGCGACTTCAAGTGTAACGCGAATATCGGGATTAAAATAACTGAGACAATTGTTTGAATAAGAGAAATATATTCAATTAGATCACACAGTGCGACGAGCAATTACTTCTCCGACCCGAAATTCCCGAATCCTGTGCCGACCCCGAGCATACTCCCGGTTACGGCATAACAACTGGTGGCAGCGGTGGAATTTCGGCAATCGGAGAACGTCCCGTCGTGTGTGTTCCCGTCGCGAGTGTCACGAGTATTCGCCTAAAAAGAAAGAGCGAATAAGTAAAAGTGGTAAAACCAGCCCTGAGGGAAGCACCCGGTAGCAGCCCGCTCCAAAGGAAGGAAGCACCCGGCAGCAGCCCGTACCAGAGGAAGGAAGCATCCGGTAGCGGCCCGCTCCAGAGGAAGGAAGCACCCGGTAGCGGCCCACGAGTATCAGCGACACCGGAGAGACGATGACCTACCGCAACAGCAACTCGCAGCCGAGCAGAGAGGCAACGAGACAGCGGACAACGACCCGGCAGACTGCTGATAAGCAACATGCGACTACTAATGTAAGTCGAGAACATTGTAAAGCGTTATAAAAGCGGTAAATGTCAGAGGACGGCGACACGTCCCACCGAGCAAAATCGAGCCTGTAGTACTTAGATGTCAGACAGTGAAACGCGAGAACGCCCTGTCCGCAATCCGTCGTGGTTACACAGAGCTGATAGTACGCCAGCGCGTAGAACGAATAGAGTCAGTCCAATAGGTCCCGTCCGCATAGTTGAAGAAGCCGTTCGCGACATCGCGGCAAGCGTGCGGCGTAGTTTAGAATACTCGGATGAAGACTCGCCGGTATTACAATAGAATTACACCCCAACGTCGTACTAGAGCGCGAATTTGCTTTTCTTGACGATAGTCTTGTACCCAGAAATAATAACAGTCCCCGAGATATCGTCAATAACGAAAACAATAACGAAAGTGACGTACTCAGACTGCACCCAACCGCAAGTGACGCACGCACAGACACTTCGGCCGATACGCAGAGTAATAACTCCGGGAGAGGAGAATTCTCGCTAACATCGCTACGACAGTGACGTGTTTGACCCGGAAGAAGAGGATTACACTCCCAAAGCCGGAAAAATGAACTAGCAAGGAAGGGCTAGCGACTCCCGTTAATACTCCCCGCGACGAAATTTAGGATAAGCCGGTGACACCCGAGCAAGTCGATGCAGAAATAGTGCGACTCAGGACCACTGTAAACAGACAACCGTCCGCCATTAACCAAAGCCGAGCCCCGGAGCCGGCTAGAGCATGTCCAGGAGCGCGAGACTCCATGCTCGACGATATTTTGAATGCGTTACGTAACATACAGGATCGCGTAAACCAAATAGAGGCCACGAATTTCGAACGCTCCGACGAACTCCTACACGCGATGCGCGACGAGCAGGATCGCGTGAGCCGACTAGAGGCCGCAAATTTTGATCGTTCCGACGACAGAATCCGACGCGTACGCAGTAACGGTCCATTAGACGTTACGTACGGGCGAACGCCCGAACGCTTGGCGACGTCCGAAATCAACCGGGACACCACATCGGGTATCTCAGCCTAAAGGAAGCTCGAAACGAGATAAACGGAGACAGTCCAGTCACTATGTACAAAAAAACGGATTATAAAAGACATAATTCTGACCCAGGATTTTCCTTTTGGGGGGTGTTAAGAAAAGCTTAATCTCAAGTTTTCGACCTCTGTTTCCCGCTTGCTTTTTTTACGGGAGTAAAAAATGTGAAAAATGGTTTTTCCGCGATAACTCGGTTTCTAATAAAGTTACAAGGTCGAATCGGAGCTCATTTTAAAGCTTTTTTTACGCTCTACAAATTATGTCGTATGACATTTTTACGTATGATCGATTGTTTTCGAAACATCGAACGAGAAAGGGAAATAAAAAAGTATGATATTTAAGTATGTTTTTTTCTTTTTACTCATTATTGCCGTCCGAAATTGCAAAAATGCTTCGAATAAAACTTGTAGAGCGTAAAAAAACCTACAATTTTCATTTGTTATTCATTTCATTTCGTTGAAAATTACGCCTTGTAGAGCGCCTCAAAGTAGAGAGTCGTCGCCATCGCGTCAGCGGCGCGTTGGTTACGTCGATACGCGGCACCGAACGCTTTCGCTAAGATTTCCGACTTCATTGACGCAAAAAAGTGACATAAAAGGTGTTTTTTATAGGATTTTTTCCGCTCTACAAGTTAACGTTCAGTGATATTTTGGCGTACGATCGATAGTTTTCGAGATATCGAACAAGAAAAGAAAAAATTGAGCATTTTTGTTCGTTTTTTTTTCTATTTTATCGTTTTTCGCACACAAATCTGTATAAACGCTTCAAATAAAACTTGCACAGCAATAAAAATCGTAAAATGTTCTTATTTATTACTTTCATTTCGTTGAAAATTCCATATCGCACTACGCCTCAAAGTTGCAAATAAATCTTGCAAAGCCTGAAATTATTGTAGCTATTTTGAAACCGTCAAGTTTTCTTAAGGGAATCAAACACGTATTTGCCATTGCAGATAGTTGTTTTGAAACGAAAATTGTTCATTACTTAATAAATAACAAGTTATTCGTGTCTTGAACATTTTGGTCGTGGCTGATTGTCGCCATCGTCTTCTTGAAGTTGAACCTCGTTCGGGTGTTGCTCATCGTCTTCGTCGTCGTTGAAATAGTCATCTATCTCACTTTGAAGTTGAACCTCGTTCGGGTGTTGCTCGTCGTCTTCGTCGTCGTTGAAATAGTCATCCATCTCACTTGCCATAATTTCTGCCGGAGTTATCGAATTCAGGCATGTTTGTCCGGAACAGTGATAGCAAATCATCGAACATTTAATGCCTGCTTTTCGGCAACCACACGAGCCACTGCAGTTTCCCTTGCATTTACATGAAATTAACTGCAGTAGGTCAGCAGGCGCAGGTGGGGCTTGAGTTGTGATTGGCTGTAAACCTGCAAATGTCCTTTTCCAACCCCAGTCAGCGGTGGAACTTTTCAAAGTAAAAAACATCGATCCCGAAATCCTCGTGTCAGCCGGACAAGTGTTTCTCGTCGCTTTGTATGGTGGTGATGAACAAGAGAAATGTTTAGACACACTTCGGTTTAAACGTTTCTTAAAAGCGTCTTCGAACACGAAATTGAATTTGTCCGTGCTGCCTCCAACGAAAACCTCAGCACGTGAACATGTTTTGCGCACATACCAACAAGTGCAGACTTGGCTTGGCAATTACAAAGATCCCGAAGAATGGGGTTGGAAAAGGACATTTGCAGGTTTACAGCCAATCACAACTCAAGCCCCACCTGCGCCTGCTGACCTACTGCAGTTAATTTCATGTAAATGCAAGGGAAACTGCAGTGGCTCGTGTGGTTGCCGAAAAGCAGGCATTAAATGTTCGATGATTTGCTATCACTGTTCCGGACAAACATGCCTGAATTCGATAACTCCGGCAGAAATTATGGCAAGTGAGATGGATGACTATTTCAACGACGACGAAGACGACGAGCAACACCCGAACGAGGTTCAACTTCAAAGTGAGATAGATGACTATTTCAACGACGACGAAGACGATGAGCAACACCCGAACAAGGTTCAACTTCAAGAAGACGATGGCGACAATCAGCCACGACCAAAATGTTCAAGAATACACGAATAACTTGTTATTTATTAAGTAATGAACAATTTTCGTTTCAAAACAACTATCTGCAATGGCAAATACGTGTTTGATTCCCTTAAGAAAACTTGACGGTTTCAAAATAGCTACAATAATTTCAGGCTTTGCAAGATTTATTTGCAACTTTGAGGCGTAGTGCGATATGGAATTTTCAACGAAATGAAAGTAATAAATAAGAACATTTTACGATTTTTATTGCTGTGCAAGTTTTATTTGAAGCGTTTATACAGATTTGTGTGCGAAAAACGATAAAATAGAAAAAAAACGAACAAAAATGCTCAATTTTTTCTTTTCTCGTTCGATATCTCGAAAACTATCGATCGTACGCCAAAATATCACTAAACGTTAACTTGTAGAGCGGGAAAAATCCTATAAAAAACACCTTTTATGTCACTTTTTTGCGTCAATGAAGTTGGAAATCTTAGCGAAAGCGTTCGGTGCCGCGTATCGACGTAACCAACGCGCCGCTGACGCGATGGCGACGACTCTCCACTTTGAGGCGCTCTACAAGGCGTAATTTTCAACGAAATGAAATGAATAACAAATGAAAATTGTAGGTTTTTTTACGCTCTACAAGTTTTATTCGAAGCATTTTTGCAATTTCGGACGGCAATAATGAGTAAAAAGAAAAAAACATACTTAAATATCATACTTTTTTATTTCCCTTTCTCGTTCGATGTCTCGAAAACAATCGATCATACGTAAAAATGTCATACGACATAATTTGTAGAGCGTAAAAAAAGCTTTAAAATGAGCTCCGATTCGACCTTGTAACTTTATTAGAAACCGAGTTATCGCGGAAAAACCATTTTTCACATTTTTTACTCCCGTAAAAAAAGCAAGCGGGAAACAGAGGTTGAAAACTTGAGATTAAGCTTTTCTTGAGCCCCCTCAACACCCCCCAAAAGGAAAATCCTGGGTCAGAATTATGTCTTTTTTAAATGTACATAGTGACTGGACTAAGAGTCCCGTGAGCGCGTCCGTGAATTTTTAAACACGAGTACTTACGCGATGAAAAACATTCTGCCCGCGGACGAATCGATGCTTCTAGAGGCCATTTTATGCACCAAATTTAAAGGAAAGGCCATGATAGATTTTGACACGCGCGATATCCATGATTTTGAACAGTTAAAACGCGAACTAGAAACAGAATATCTGGGAAAGCGCAGCATGACCCATCTGCAACTGGAATTTAACTCCCTGAAACAAAAAGCGGAAGAAAGTGCGCAGGAATTCGGGCGACGTTTAGAAAAGCTCGCCAGAGAATTATACGAGGCCAAGGGCACTCTCAAGAACAGCAAAAAGCGATCCTCGACAGTATAAAGGTGCAAGCCCTCCATAATTACCAAATAGGGCTGCACGAAGACATTAAAATGTTAGTCAGGGCGCAGCGATACCAAACCTTGCAAGAAGCAATGTTCCGGCGCCAGTGCGGAGGAAAAAGTAAAAGGCCCCTTCCCGCGGAACAGACAGCCGACAAATAAAAATAATTTTAACACGGAAAACGCACGATATGCACGGAACACAGAATTACAGTGCCATAAATGTGGAAAAACAGTCCATTACGGGCGAGATTGCCGTACGAGCCGACAAGCAAATAGATTCTCGCTGCCGAAAGCTGACAAGCCCAGCGGAATAAATACCGTTGAGAAATATTGCTCCCACTGCAAGAAAGCAGGACATAAGAGAGAAGACTGCTGGTCACTGAACGGACGATCCGAAAAAGAACGGACTCGCCAATCTAAATATGATACTCGTGAAAAGAAGCCAATAAATGCGACCGAAAAGAGTCGAGGAATTAAGACACCAGAGTCAGACGATGAAACATCATATAGCGACAGCAGCAGCGGCAGTGACAAAAAGGAGAAACCGAGAAAGCATAAGATGCGACACGCGCTTGAGTACCGAGTAGCTCAAGTGACAGGTAAATCGGATAAGAATTTTAATCTAGACCTCGTCACTCTCCCGATGCGAAAAGCAACTAAGGGAAAACTAAATTTTCTGCTTGAGTCCGGAGCCGCCGTCACCTTCATAAAAGTAGGAAAACTAAAGGATAAAACTAAAATACGAGAAAAGAAAATAGCGCTAACCCCGGCGTAACTGGGCATCAAATATACACCCTCGGAAAAATACGAGCCACAATACTCGTAGGCAAGGAAACATTACGGCATACGATGTACGTAGTACAAGACGATTTCCCGATGGACTACGACGGTATTTTGGGAATCTCGATTTTCTGAAAAAACATCAAGCCGTTCCCAATCACGCTGAAAATCGATTGAAAATCGGTACCGCAACGTTTAAACTACTGCCGTATCGAAAATTTACCTTACCGCCGCGTAGCGAAACCATAATATCCGCGATAACCAACACGAATAGAGTAGGTATCGTAAAGGGTGAAGAGATAACTCCGGGAGTGTTTATCGGTAACTGTATGGTAAAACCAATAGACTTTATCTGTCCAATAAGCATAGTAAACGTTACTGAAAAGCCCGTCGAAATTATCACACCGCATGTAACTTTAAAAGAGGTACCGATGGCCGACACGGCCGACATACTCACGTTACAGCCGACAGAAGAGCGCGAATCCATTACAGAGAGACGCGAAAAATTACGTCGTAAGCTAAGAATGGATCATTTAAATAACGAGGAAAGAAACACGTTAGAGCAAATATGCGATGAATATTTCGATGTATTCCATTTAGAGAACGACAAGCTAACATGTACCTCGGCGGTGAAACATGAGATCCCGACGCGAGCAGATAGCGCGCCGGTGAACGTCCGACCATATCGCTTGCCAGAGAAGCATAAGGAGGAAATAAATCGGCAAATTAACAAGATGTTAGAGGATGGAATTATCCGTCCTAGTATGAGTCCGTGGAACTCCCCAATATTAGTGATACCTAAAAAACCTGACGCTTCAGGAAAAATAAAATTTTGAATCGTTATAGATTTCCGCAAGCTAAACTTCCTTACAATAGAAGATTCATTTCCATTGCCAAATATTGCAGAAATACATGATAAATTAGGAAAGGCAAAATATTTTACAACATTAGATCTCGCCTCCGGATACCATCAGATACCGATGCACAAGAAAGATAAAAAGAAGACAGCATTTTCTACACCCAATGGACACTATGAATTTAACCGAATGCCTTTCGGACTAAAGAACGCGCCAAGAACTTTTCAACGAGCAATAATAGTAGCACTAATGGGATTAGAAGGTATCAAATGTCTCGTCTATCTCGACGATGTTATAATACCCTTATGAAAAAATACACTCAACTTTTGGTGTTAACCATAAAAAAAAACACCAAACAAAACCCTTAAAGTTGAGTGTGATTTCGGACCGCCAATTGAAGGTTAACCTTCAACTGATGGTTAACCTTCAAATAATGGTTAACTTTCTTTTAACGGTTAACCCTCAATTAATGTTAATCCTTAAAAATGACGGTATAAACCCTAAAAATATAAACCCTTAAATGAAAGTAACACCCAAAGAGAGTAAACCCCATATTTGAATGTTCTCAATTTGCTTTCAATAATATCCCAGACAGCACAAAATATTTTTAAAATATTTTTGAAATATTTATGAGAAAGATTAAAATATTTTTAAAATATTTATAAGAAAAATTAAAATATTTTTAAAATATATAGGAAATATTTTGTAAATATTTTAATGTCTGAAAAATAAAAGTGTCTAAAAAATTATAATAAATATTTAAAAATAAATTGTAAATAATTATCATTAATATTATTAAATGTGTTTTTAATTTATATATATATACTTTTTTTTTATTTGATAATGATTCCCTTCTCGGGATACATGGCAGGGACGTACCCAACCCTGTACAGCTTTCCTCTGTTCCCCT
The DNA here is from genome assembly GCA_035220575.1 of Temnothorax rugatulus. Classification (NCBI taxonomy): domain Eukaryota; kingdom Metazoa; phylum Arthropoda; class Insecta; order Hymenoptera; family Formicidae; genus Temnothorax; species Temnothorax rugatulus. The sequence continues at coordinate 29,918 of JASTWL010000847.1, read as the reverse complement.
CAACCTGGCCATTTTGCGGCCTCACATTTGACTATTTTACCCGCCCTCCCTTTCCCTTATTCGCCACCCTGTCCTCTTCCTTCTCTTCTTTCCTTCTGCTCCTTCTAGTTCCTTCTAGTTCTTCCCTCCTTTTCCTTCCCTCGGTTTTTCGCACATCTTCCTTCATCTCGCCTCTTCTGTCTCCTGTCGCTCCTCCCCTCTAGACTCCACACCTCCTCTGCAACAATCATCACAATTATCAAACCCTTTTTCCCTCTCTCCTCCCTCTCTTCCCCTCCCTCAACTGCTCTTCCTCTTCCTTTTCCTTTCCTTCTCCTCACACTTTTCTTCATTCCTTCCTGTCTTCATTCCAATATATTTCTCTTCCGTTGATCCACAGTCTGCTGCTTGTGGCCACCGCTGAGTTCCCTAATCTTCTTTCCTTTTTTGCCTTTTCCTCAATCCTCCGTCTCATTTGTCTTTCCTCCTTAGTCAGTTCATCGTCCACAATTACCCCCCATCTTTTCTTCATTTCCCACCGTTTGCTAAAAAGTTCCTTTTTGTCTGCCTCCTCCTCCATTTCCACAATCAGCAATTCCTTTTTTCCATCTCCTTTTATCTCCACCACACCTTTAATCCCCGCCTTCCTATCCAGCGCCATCTCCACTACAATTTCCATAAATTCTTTCCTTTCTTCTAGTCCTGTTCCCTCTAACCCGCTCCATACCAATGATCTCTTTCTCTTCGCTTCTCTCTCTTTCGGCTCTGTCCTCTCTATGCGCTTTCTCTCTTTCTCTTCTCTCTCCCTCAATTCTCATTTTCTCTTCCCTTCTCTTCACCATCTCCCGTGCGTTTCTCTTCTCCCTCTCCGTGCCTCTTCTGTTCCCCTCTTCTTCTCCTTCCTCTTCTCCTCCTTCTTCCCCATCCGTGTTCCCTCTTCCTCTCCTCCCTCTGTCCTCCTCCTCCCTCGCCATTTTTCTCCCTATCTCTCTCTCAGCTCCCCCTAATTTTTCGCTTCTCCCCTCCTCCTCGCTTGTCACTTCTTCCCACCAACTTTTGCTCCATCTTTTATCGTCCCGTCCACTTTCTGCTCGTTTCACTCCTTCCTGTTTCGGTCTTCCGTCTACTGTCATTCCTTTGCTGCTTTCGTCTTCCCTTTCTTTCTTTTTATCCCTTTGCTTCTCCTCCACTCCTCTGTCTCACCCTCGCTTTCCCCTCTTCTCTTCTCCGCGTTTCCTCGGCCTCCTCCTTCCTTACTTTGCCTTTCTTCGTCCTGCCTCTTCTCCACCCTCTCCAGTTGCCTCTTTATCTCCCTCATTTTCTGCCTGAGTACTTCTCCTTCACGCTTTATTTCTTTCACGATTTCGTGTCTCATTTCCCTCAGTTCCTTCACAATTTCCTTCATAATTTCCTTTTCCCAGCCATCCTCTTCCCTCATCTGTTTCTCTTGCCATTCTCACCCCCTTTGTCACTCCGTTAAACTTCTTGCTTTTTCCGCTTCTCTGATCTGTACTCCTCCCCGTGCTCGTTTGTTCTCCCGCCGTTCTCCCTATCTCCTTCCTCTGCTCTCCAATCCTGCTCCTCTTTCTCGCCCTTTTCCTTTCTTTTCCTTCTACAAAAGTGAATTTTAAGAACCTATCCTCTCTCCTTTCCTCTCTCTTTCTCCCTTAACCTCAAACGTGTACGTGTATATATGTGAGACACCTTCCTTCTTTCTCTCCTGACTCTCACTTCCCCTTCCTTTACTTAATTTTATGCTTCCTTTACCTCCACCTGTTTCTTCCCTGTTCCTCCTTTACCTCCTAGTTTCTCTCTTCCTTTGCTCGTTATTTTCACCCTCTCGCCATCAACGTCTATCACCTCAATGTGCCATCGCCGAGCTTTCCTCTTCTTCGATCGATCCATCGTCCTCAAACTCAATCGATTGCGCACCGTCTTATCGATCTCCCTAGCGATCCCCCATTCACCGCCTCGACCGACGGTCCCTCATTCGTCGTCGTGCGCACATGCGCCGTGAGCCTCATGTGCTGCGCCTCGACGCCCCGCAGTGCTGCCGACCCACTCTTTTGGAGGGGCCGACACCCCGCGCCGTCTCAGCCCGAGCCGAAGCCCATCATCCCTTCGCCGCTTCCACGCTGTGCCTCCGATTCAACGCGCCACCTTCCTGTCCTATCTACGTCATCTTCTTCTTCCTCCTTGCCTCACCTCCCCCCCGACGTCTCTTTCCCCTCCTCCTTCCTTCTCCGTTTCCTAACCTCAAACGCTCCTCTCCGGGATTCCAGCATCTTTCTCCATCCGCTTCTCTCTCGGAGTTCCCTCCATCTTCTCCGCCTCCTCCGCACCTCCTCACTCTATTCCAATGCGCCGCTCCATTTTCCTTGCCTCACTCCTTTCCAGAGCAGCGATCGCCTAAGAATTGGTGAATTTTTTCACTTTTCACTTTCCACAATTCGTAATCTCACGTGAACATTTCCAGTTTTCACATATGCACTGAGAGTGATCGCGTACGTATAAAGTGGAAAAGTGAGATAACTAGAAAAATTCGCAGTTGGAAACCACCTTCACGTCTGTCCTGTAACCTCAAAATATCTTAAAGATATTGAACACGATAACCAACAAGAATATTTTATCATATGTTATTGTATCTTGTATCTGTGCAATAAAATTTGGATTGTTGAAATCGCAAGTATGTATTAATACAATTAATTATACTACATTATATCGTATTACTAATAAAAGTTTTAAACGAATAAGGCATTTGTTAAAATAAAATGTGTTATTCGAGTGATAGGTAATCTTTTAGTCATAACATAACCCATATAAATATTACATGATATTAAAAACATATATAATTTTCCAGAGCGAGCGAAAGAGAGAGAGAGAGAGAGAGAGAGAGAGAGAGAGAGAGAGAGAGAGAGAGAGAGGAGGTGGTGCGGAACGCGTCATTCTTTCCTCGCCGCCCTCGTCGCGGTCAACTCTGTTGCTGGCGACCGCGCCGCGCCGCGTCGGGGCTTCTGTTTTGTTTGTGCTCTCTTGTCCTCCTACAATAAGGTAAAATATCTTCTTCTTAAAGTATATATATACTGAGTTATAAAAATTGTGTCAAATCCTACGCTGCCTGCATAATACAATAATATAGTATATTTAATAATAATATGTAATTAATAATTTAATATAATTTAATTAATTGCTTTAGTATGAATGTCACATACAAGCAACGGGAAATTTTGCTGGATTCCCTGAAACAGCATCCGGAAATAATAAGAGGACGAGTTTCAAGAAAGTCTGAGAGCCGGAAAGAATTGGTTATTATAAATATAATAATTTTGTATATATTTGTATATATATTTGTATTCAATATTAGAAATAATTATATTATACATTGCAGAAAGATATATGGGAGCAAATAACAAATAAGCTAAATAGCTCCGGAGAAGGACCGGTTAAAACAGTACAAGAATGGATAAAGGTATACTGATTTGTAAAAGAATACACGAAGAATATTAAAAGCAGTGCATATATTTTTATGTTTTTCCATAGAGTTGGTCAGATTGGAAAATGTACGTTCTTAAGAAAGAAACGAATAGGAGGAGAAATGTACAAGGCACAGGTGGTGGACCTCCAAAAATTGTTAATTTTACTGACCTTGAGGAACAACTATTGGAAATTCTTACTCCCGAGGCAGCTGGGTTGGCAAATATACCTCAAGCAGGATTTAAATCAAAGAAGGTAATTGACCACAATGGCCACTCCCTTTACTATAAGTGGTCATATAGCATTCAAGTCGTGTGATATAAATAGCCTGAGAAAACCCAGAAGCACTGCTTTTTGCATCCTGCACGCGATGGATTTAGCGTAACGTTGGCAGGCTGGGATGCTCTCGATACTTATTACTAATATTATTACTCTTATTAATATTATTATTATTATTATTATTATTATTATTATTATTATTATTATTATTATTATTATAAGGGAACTGAGATACCTCATCCAGAAGTCCCGGAAGTCTTAGAAGTCCCAGAAAGAAGTGTACAAAATGAAATCATAGATGATTTCGAGGTACTAGACATCGATAAAGTGCCAATTATTTATTGCGACGATGATCTTGGCAATTCCACTACACGTACCCAAAGTGGTTATACATTTGAAGAGGATGACGATAAAGAAAACGTGATTTGTGAACCCAAAAATAAAAAACGAAAAGCAGGATTACTACAGAACTCACTTTCTGAAATCGTCAACTGCAGCGATCCATCTAGTACAACTGCCGGCAGCTGTAATAACAGATGTACAAAATATGGATCATCAGATAAAAAGAAGGTATTAAAGGTAGATTGTTCCAACAATGAAACCGAACAGGTGAAGAAGAAAAATGAAAAGCAACCTGTTGCGTTACCAGAAAAAATAAAATGTTTAAGCGAAATATCACATTTAATGTTACGCGTTCAAGAAGAGACACTTGAACTGAATCGTCAAGAACTTCAACTGAGAAAAGATGCGCTTAAAACGCAAAAAGGCATTTTAGAAGAACTAAAAGAAATGAAAAAACTTCTGCGTCCATGAATTGTGAATAGTAAGTATGTGCATACTTTGTTGTTGAGTGAATTGTCTTAATAATTTTAAAAATAACCTCGTAGGGGAAAAAGTGAAAATTATCAAAAAATTTATCTGAAAATGTCTTCAAATTGGGACCATTTTGAAAGATCTTGGTCAAAAAAGCTTGAGAAATTTCCAGAGAATTTCAGAGAGAGAATTTCTAATTTTTCAGAGAATTTCAGACGTTTTTAGAAAAGTGTTTCAAGATTTGAAGACATTTTCAGAGAAATTTTTAGACAATTCTCAGACTTTTTTGTCAGTGTGATTCTATCCCGTTTATATAAGCGATGCAGTATGTCGCATGGTTGTATCGGCTCTTAATAAAAAAGAAATGAAGAACAAGATTCACATTAGTCCTCGGTCCCCGTCTACAATAGGTGTTTTAAGCCTTAAGCCCTAAGAAATTGACCAATCACAGTCGATTATTTTCCTCAAATTCGACTGTAATTGATCAATTTTTTAAGGCTTAGGGCTTAAAACACCTATTGTAGACTGGGACTTACCGTATTATTAAGACAATTCCGAATTTGTCAACGACAGAATAAACGATAGGTAGTGTACATACATAACATCAATTCTGACATTGTGATATATTCAAGTATTATCTATATTATAAATATATATATTGTTTATTTTGTTCTGTCATTAAATATTTTATTTTGTATTTTAAATTAGCATAACAATAGTTACTATTGATTTATATCAATAAGATTGTTCTTTCCTTATGAAATGTTATGAACAGCGCTATTATAGCTTTCTCAACAAACTGTTATGTTAAAAACCAAAGAAAACGTAGACTGTAAGTTCAAATAACTACTAATTATTTAAGACAATAAGATTGTTTATTTTCGTTGTAAGATTCTATGAGCAGCCGAATTACAGCTTTCTCAACAAACCGTTATCTTAAAAACCAAAGAAAGCGTAGACTGTAAGTTCATATGACTACTATTTATTTGTGACAATAAGATTGTTCTTTTCGTTTTTTTTTTTTTTTTGCGTAAACAAAGTTTATATAACTGTTGATTACAAATTTTTGTAAATGAATAAAAACGCAAATTACATAAAAAAGCGCCGTATTATGTTCTCTCGAACTTCATTTCCTGTACGACGATTAGGCACATCCATGGCATCAATTCCATCGGCATCATGAACTTCAAGGTCAATGTCGTCGAAATACGGCTCTGGATCTGGGATGTTGTACCATTTTGCGACGTTGTGTAGAACACATCCAGCATTAACAATCAGTGCTACATAACAAATATCAGTTTTCTTTAGTTATATTACCCCTCTTTTAAAAGCATCATAAAACACAAATAGGAATTTTACCTGCAAATTCTGGTTTGTAGTGAAGCGCCCGTACCTTTCGCAAACATCTCCAACGTCCTTTCAGAACGCCTATGCACCGTTCAACTGAACATCGGGCCTTTACATGTGCATTAGTGTAAGCTGCAGATGGTGACCCTGGTATTTGATTTAGCTTAGGAATCATTAAATACGGTAACAGTGGATATCCGGAATCACCTATACATCAAAATGTAGTAACAAAATCATATAGAATAACGAAATTGATCTATCTAATTTTCATATTGAAGTGTGTACCTTCTCAACATAGAGTATTATACATTTAAAAATGTTCGTCAGAGTATTTGCGCATACCTAACAGCCATGTACCCGTCCTGCCATTCCTATGTTGTTCTTCCAGATGAACGGACACTTCAGAAGCATTCCAAACCCTTGAATCGTGAGTCCGGCCTCCATGGCCTGCATTAACTGCCAAAATCCGTAGATTGTAATCACTAATCTAAAATTGAAATTCGGAAAAGTGTTAATTTAAGTATATTAGACCGATTAGCGTAACATTTTATAACTCTGGATGAATCTACTGTAGCTATTTTACGAAACATGATTACACTCACAAGCATAACGTTCAAAGAATGGTAAAGCTTTCTATTCAAATATAAATGCTCCCTGATCGTTTCCGGTGGCCATATCGCTATATGGACTCCATCAACAACACCTATTACTCCAGGAAATTGGCAATTGTCCCAAAATCTTAATGAAAAATATATTATAACAATTAATTACATATATGATATTTAAAAAAAAGTTTCTATATTCATCAGAGTGCTACTAATATAAATATTAAAGAATGATCAAAGTACGTATTAATAGAGTATGAGAGTAATTAAATATTTTAACTGTCAAACTAACTGCTCTTTAATATGTTGCATTTCATGTGGCTGCGTAGGAAATTTTATCCATTCTCCCATAATTTGATTCAACCCTTCGACTACTTGGTGAACAACTTTACTAATAGAGGATTGGCACATACATGATAAAAAGTCTTGGCCAATTCTTCTTTGATATGAGCCTGAAGCCATGAAGCTTAATGTTGCTAAAACCTTAATTATGATGCAAATAATAAAGATACATATATCTGTGACATAGTAAAAATAAATGACAAAAATATAATGATATAATAGTAATAATAATAGTACATATTTCTATGTATAAGCACCGAAACCTATCAATTTCATTTTAAATACAACATGTACCATAATATTTTCAATTAAATTACACCTTATTTACATATATAATTTATAATTTAAAATAACTATTTATATACATATATACATACCTTCAACTCAAATGGTATCGCTGTTGCTCTCACTTCTTGCTCAATATATGGCCGTAATTGAGCACAAAGTTCCCTCACCGCATCTTTTGATAATCTAAAAATATTATATTAACTTTTTTTATGACAATACACATCAAACAATTATATATAAACAATAATATTAGTAAAGTGTGTAAATTTATGCATATATGTAAAAAATATATGCATAATAACCTACATATTAAATTTCAAGTGCATACATACCTATACAGAAGACGAAATTGTGACTCTTGTATTGTAAAAGGGTCTGATAAATCACGTAAAGTTTTACGTATACGTTGCAATTTCGTTCTTTCTTCGTCTGCTGCAATCAAAACAAACAATGCGGCAGCCATTTTGAGCAAATTAATGTTAGGGACCTCAGAAATTCACTGATATTTCACATTTCCGCAATGTAAGATGCTGCCGAAAAAGTTCACACGAAAATGTTCACATTTCGGCGCCACGAAAAATTACACGATTGCAAAATGGCCGAGTTCACCCGGAAATGTTCACTTTTCACCATTCCGCCCTAGGGGAAAAGTTACGCGATCGATGCCCAGGAACCTCTTTTCCTCTCCACTCAACTTTCGACCATCCGACCGCACCGACCAGTTCCGCCATCCGCCTTTTTAATTTATATTATAAATATTTATAGAAATAATAACTATAAGTAACAATAAATATTACCAAAAATATCAAATAAATATTTATACTAAATATAAAAGTAATGCTTCTAAAATATATTTTAAAAATATTATAATCTTTATTTATAAAAGACAATATTCAAATATAAAATATTTTATTTTCTTTTAATTTTTCTTGACTATATATCACAATATATATCACAAGTTTTGTTTTTCCTGATTATATATCTTGACTATTATACTATTTTGTGACTATAATACTATACAGAGTGTTCGATTGATGTATATCATTAAAAGAATCGCATATTCTACATAAACAACTAAGTCAAAAAGTTCTTTACAGTTTTTGAATATCTTTAATATTAAGCAAGAGATATTGTAAGTTAAAGTTTGAATAATTTCTCAAATCAAGTACTTATAATTGAGGTGCATGTCTAATACATATTCGTGAATAAGAAAGAGATTGCCTCGAAATCTCAAAATTGAATTCTTGTGTACAGCTTCAAAGCCAAAAGAACACTTCTTAAAATATGTTAATAAACTGTGATATAAAGAATAAATTTTGTTACATGTTTAGGTTTTTTTTTTTTTTTTTTTTTTTTTTTTTAATTAAGTAAATTCTAGCCCTCGGCGGGGGAACAGGCGGATAAGTGGTAGTAGAGGAAAGGAGGTGAAGGAAGAGATTTGAGATGTGAGGAAGGTGCTGGATGAAGGGAGTAGATAGGGAAGTGCGAAAGGAAGATGGGAGATTGGAGGTGAAGCGGACGGTGGTCCGGAGGAGACGGGAAACGTTGGTGAGGAGGCAAGCGAAAATTAAGGTTAGGGAGAAGGGCGGGTTTGAAGGAACGGAGGTATCAGCCCAGGTTACACGATGAGGGAAGTGAGCGAGTTGGCAGCATGGAGTATCGATCGGGCGATCGATCCAGCTGACGCGAGACGGAGGGATGGTCGATGGTGGCGCAGCAGGTGCGGAACGGAGCAGCGAGTCATCGCGACAGATCGATGGATCGAATGATCGAGAGTAAGGGCAGTGTAAGAGGGAAGGAAGGAGTCGAACGCAAGGAAAGGAGATGTTTGAGGAGGGTTAAAGGTGAGGGTAGAGGTGAAGGAGGTGAAAGTAGTAGGTCAGAGAGGAGAATGGGTGACTATATTGGTTAAGTTGGGAAGCGAGGAGGATAAACGGAGGGTAGAAAGAGTGGAGAAAGAAAGGAGAGAAGGGAGAGAGAAGGAGGGTTATGGAGCAAAAAGGACCGCAGAGGAAGAGATCGTGAAGAGGATGGAGGAGAAACTTTTAATGGACACGGACGAGGAAGAGGAAGGCAGGAAGGAAGGAGAGTAGGAGGGAGGCAGATTGAGCAGAGCGAGAAGGAGAGAAGGTGACGAGCCAAAGGAGGGAGTACGTCAGATGGAAGAGGAGGAGCAGAGATGGATGGAAAGGACGAGGAGAGATGCCGGAAGCAGCAGAGGCCAGGGATGAGGGACGGACGGAAGACGATAGGAGGGTGTTATTACTTGTGAGGCCGCGCATGGTCAGGACGTGAGGGGAGGGAAAGAATTGGATGTAAAGGGTTGGGTACGTCCCTGCAAAACGCCAAATGATTAAGATTGTAAACCCTACGGGGATATACAATAAAAAATTCTACTACTATACAAGTGCATAGACATGGAACAAGTAGGAAAATCTGCAGTCCTGTCGAGAGTCCTGTCCTTAATCGAATCACCGAGCGCGTGATCTGTAACGCTTTATTTGAGAAATTATTCAACTTTTAAATTGCAATATCTCGCTAATATTAAAAATATCCAAACACTGTAAAGGACTTTTTGACTCAGTTTTTTATATAGAATATGCGATTTTTTTCATTACATTAATCGAACATCCTGTATGTGCGAGAGTGCGCGGAAACGTGGTTGATAGCGCGAGAAGGACAAGCACGAGGAAAGTTCACAAAAGTCAAAGCATAAGTACACACAAAAATCCGTATATTACAAAGAAAATAGTTTATAAATACAATATGTACAAGTTCGTTTACTTTCAGAAAAGCAAGGAGGAATAAGCCGTGATAGCGCGCACAGAATCGAGCACGGCGTGCAAGAAGCAGCAAAGCGGGTTCGCGAAGCGAGATAGCAAAGATTCGTGTTCGAGCGAAAGCGAAGTCTAGGCGGTGAACTAAAGCGGTTTAACTAGCGGTGTACTGCGACCGAGAGCAAATTCGAAACGGTGTACAAAAGCGGTTTTAACTTGCGGGTGAACTGTGAGCGAGAGTGCCTCTCTGTCGAGGCAAGCTTTTTTATAACCGGGTCTTTTTTCGCAATTACCAATTATTTCGAAGCGTTGACGGTGACCTCAGGTTTTCCCTTGCGATTGGCGGCAAAGGGATATGACACGCATTGAGTCGCACCTGACATGCGCGAAACGCGGACTGTGACAAGCGATTGGCAATCGGCTGCCTACGTCACCGCATCGCGTCGATGCGAGACGAAACATTGCTAACCGGCCGTTAGCAATTGTTGTTGTTTGTCACACCCGCCCGCGCGGACGGTGGAGGACATGCGCGCACATGCACAGGGATTAGAGGAAGGATAGAGGAGACAGAAAGAGAGATAGGGACAGGTTAAACCAGCCCCCTGCCAGCTCAGTAGTTCTCGCGTCTACGTAATGTCCGCGTGGCGCTGGTGACATTCATGCCGGTTGATATATATATACGTATATAGTGTACGTAACGTAAACTATAGATTTTTAGTATTAGCAGCGAATATCGGAACGAGTATCACACGAACGGCGAAACTGTGTTTTTTATTTTATTTTACGCAACATGTGTGTGTGTAATTATATGTATTGTATGTACATATAATATATAATTTTTCACTAAAATTATATAAAATAGGATAGAGGATATAGGATAGACCATTGTATAATACTATAAATACTATAAATATAATAAAAATAAAGTACACATGTTATAAATAATACATTTTCTTTATTTAAGTTTGATAAAATTTTGCATTTTTTTTAATTCGTTGATTTACTTTTTTGTTTTCGTTATTTATTTTACTTGCATACTGTCTCATACGCAAAGCTATATAAAATTCAATAATTTGCGCTAGTACTTGATCACCATGATTTTTACAAGGAAATGACAAGGCAGGTGTATAAATGTCTTCAATTATTGATTCAAATACATCAGACCGATGACAGTATTTTGCAAATAAATTTTCTAAATATTTGATAAAATTACATAATTTTAAATTAGGATGCATTATCCGTCCTTCTTCCATATTAACTAGTAGAGCTGCTGGTAAAGGACAATTTGTAACAGAACTAGTAAATGCGTTCTTGCATATGTCACAATCTATTGATTTTAGTATGTGATTTGATAAATACCCAGTTACGTAATAAATAACGCAGTCAATGATCTCTGGTTGACTGTAATCACTGAAATCATTATCCATAAACTGGTCTAAATTCTGATCAAATTCGTTATTATTAATAACATTGTCTAATTTTTCTTTTAGTTTTACTATAGATGATACTTCTTGACGAGAATCATGATATAAATTTTTTATCTCTGACATTGAAATTGGAGGTTCACATTTTGTATTCACAAGTCTGCAATTTCCATATTTAGGTGGTTTGATTATACTAAAAGTACTCCAAATTTTATAAATTTGAAGGAAAGTAGGTGTCCCTGGATGATCATTCGATCCTGCCGTATATCTCACGGTTCCAAAGAATCTCTAAATATATATTGGATACAGAAAAAAATGGATATAAAACATAGTATAAGTGCTGGTCTACAACCTTGCTTTAAAAAGTATTTAAGCTCTAAGCTGTAAGAAATTGACCAATTACAGTCGAGTATTCTCTTCACATTTTATTGTGATTGGTCAATTTCTTACGGCTTAGAGCTTAAATATCTTTTAAAGCAAGGTTGTTGTAGACCAGCTAAAGAAAACCGTGTATAAATACTGTAAATAAAAGACTTAAAATATTATAGTTATAGTGAGTTTAAATTTTTATGCTACAAGTACACAAAAAAGATCTCATGCTATCATGTCAAAAATAAATATAGATTATTTCCACACGTTTATCAAAAAATTGTAATGTTTACTGGGTACAATGTCAGCCAACCTCAAGTGAGTCCTGATTCAAACGTCCCGTCGGAACATAATCAAAACCAGCATTTAGAGTCAAATACTGCACTAAGTCAAGCGTTGACTTCATAGTTACACGGAGTCCTTCTGCAGTCTGTTTTGTTAAAAAATTATTTTCTGGGATAGCACCACTGTGGACGTATTGTTCCCAATTATCCAATTTTTTTAAAGATTCTTCTATAGTCTAATAAAAATGATGTATTTAATATTATCATATTTTTTAAACACAAATCAAATAAATAACGTAATTAATAATTTTTCAAAGTTGAATTAACCTTGTAGTATTTATCTTCAATCTTCAAACCTTTGTTTTGATTTAAAGCGTCAAAGAGATCGTTGATCCAATCACAAAAATTAGCTGTACAATCACAATCTTGTAGTTCAAATAAAAAATTTTTATAAAATCTTAGTCCATAGGCCATTGATTTACTGAAAACCTATACAAATAATAAAAATTCAAGAAATACAAATAATGGAGTTTTATCAATATTTTGTACAAAATCTCGTTATACTACAACTAAAATATTTAAAAAATATATAAATAGAGAGAGAGAGAGAGAGAGAGAGAGAGAGAGAGAGATATGATTTATTTATGCCCAAGCATAGGCTAAAGGGCAAATACAGGATAATACAAATATCAAAATTATACATGCTCTCTCAAGCACATATACATTCACATAAAGCATGATAAGTGAAATATAAACCGAACATATCCAACGCAACTTAATAATAAGAATATGTACAGTAAGAATAGGAACTAAGAACTAAACGCAAAATAACTTATAAACTAATGACAAGAATAGTAAGCGACGAAAGCCATGTCCAGAGACCAGTCATCCAACTTCACGTGCAAGCAAGTACGCTCTTAGAAGTCTTTTAAAGGAAATGATTGAGGAAGCAGAGGTAATACCGTTAGGAAGAGAATGCCAGAAATAGACAGCGGAAAGATGAAAGGAATTTCTATAGGTTGTTGTTCTATGGGGAGGAATATGAAAAATTTCCGATGCAACAGAAGAGCGGACCGACCTCCTCAAAGACGGATCAAGGAGTTTGTATACTGCATCCGACGGTATAGTAGAGAATGTGAACTCCGGTCGCAGAGAAGAACAAGAGACTAAAGCAATAGCTGAAACAAAGTCGGCATAAGAGCAAGGGGATGGAGTATTAGCTACAGAAACATAATGTGAGTTTAGTTGATCAGGAGTGAAAAAACGGAGAGGAGAGACAGAAGTAGGCTTAGCAAGTTCTCTCCACATTTTAGCAGCATCAGTAATGTTATTAAGATAGGCAAAGTGAAACTCACTTTTGGCGCGTTTGATGTCACGATTAAGTTGGTTACGAAAATGACGGTATCTAGCATAGTCAAGAAGGCTATTTGAACGTCTGGCCTGCTTATACATTTGATTGCGAGAGCGGAGCCGGCATTTTAGTTCATCAGAGAGCCATTGCGCAGGAGGTCTTCTAATCATAGATATACGAGCAGGAGCAAGGACATCAAGCGCCCCAATCAAGGTATTCGATAAACGGTCACAGAGCTCGTCTACAGCGGTCTCACTGGAAATAACACTTAACTCATTACGACCGTTAAGATATTCAAGGAGTGCCGAGGTATCAATACCCCTAAAATTGCGTCGTAATATGGATCGCCGAAGATCAAACTTGCGATTAAGTGTAAACGACAACTCAAGTAAATCATGTCCAGCTATAAATGGACTCAGAGATTTTACAAACTCTAAAACCTTGTCGCAGTCATCTACTACCAGAACATCCAGACACGAGTCCGAGGTGGCGGTATGAAAGGTAGCATCGGAGCTAACAATACTTAAAGACAAGCTAGACATGAGATCGCGCAAATAGATGGCCTCGAAACCATTCGTCAAAAGATTACAGTTGAGATCACCTCCGATAATAATATTGCCATATAAATGAGAGACATTCGTAAGTGATTCGACGAAGTCGCTGAGCAGAGAGCCCTTCGGCCTTCTGTATACTGAGGCAAACAGAACCGCCTCATCACTCGGCAAACGGATTTCGATCATAAGATATTCCGGAGCATTAACGTCAACCCCGATAGAGGTTGCAATCAGCTTGACCTTCAGCGAGTTGTAAATGTAGCAAGCAACTCCTCCACCGACCCGCCCCACTCGGTCATGACGCACTAGAAAGTAGCCATCTAAGGCAACCAAATCATCCGACACGCCGGCATGCAGCCACGTCTCCGAAACAGAAATTACATGATGAGAAGCATTGCTAAACTGCAACCGAACAAAATCCATATGTCCACGCAGGGAATTCGCATTGAATTGCGCTATACGAAGCAGCGAGGATTTACCCGTAGAACTATTCCAAACGGCAGAAGACAATGGACAGGCAGGCCGCGTCAGACGAGCTTGGCCAGATCAGCGTCAGAATCGACATAGACAATAGGTGCACCATCTGAGCATCTAACACATATTCGGCCCATTCTAACCCAAACATACTTAAGAGCCTTCTCTCGAGCTATACGTTTGACCTGCCGTAGCAAATCATGAGTACGCTTAGGAAGAAGTTCATTCACATACACAATGCGATCGGAATTGACCTCACACACATCACGCTGTCTAAGAGCACCCTTCTCACGCTTTTTTACAATTATCGCATCGCGGACGCTACTTGAAGCCAGGGTGATAATCAATGAAGACGATGATGCAGTTCCCGTGGAAGGGTCCTGAGTTGCAGACGGTGCCACCTTAACAAATCTGGCGCTAAGCACGTGACAGGACAAGTTCGGTACTTCCAATGCCGTAATCACATTCTCAGCGAGCTTTAGAGGAGCAGTAGAAGTCAACACAGGCAAGCCTGACACAATTAATTCGCTTCCCGCGCTCGCATCGCGAGCAGAATGAGCCGACTGAGCAGACTTTAAGTCACGGACTTCACGAACAAGATTAGCATTGTCCAGCTCTAATTGCGCAATGCGCTGACCATATTGAGCGACAGTTTCAGCAAGACTACTCAAGTGATTAAATTTATCACTAAGCTCATTGTTCGTCTGTTGTTGACATTCGATAAATGATGACAGTTTCGCATCAGTCGCCATCATAAAGGACGAAAGTTTCGCGTCCGTCGCCTTCATCTGCTCAGACAGTGCACGCAACAGATCGTCCGTAGAACCACGCGCAACATTAGAGTCTCGCGCTATATTATCACACGTATGCGCACCTAAGAACGGAGAATCTCCGATAGCTCCTAGTTCAGAAGTAGGCGGAACACGTTTATCCCTTGGTGTGATAGGCATAATTAAATTAGCTTTACAGCAAGCACTTGCTGCCCTCGTAGTAATGTAAGCTCTCACACAACCAGGATGAAACGAATTAACGCACTCGAAGCACGAAATGTATTTTCCAGCTATCGTTTTAGAGCACCAGTACATACACGCTGCATGTGTTATCAAAGATACGTGCTTAAAGTTAAAGTCGCGCACACACCAACAAGCAAGCGCATCCAGTAAGAGTAGATCCCTAGAGATGTCACATGGATACACACGAGCAGCCAATCATAGTCATCCAAACGCACGTGCACGGAGAAAGTATGCAGATAGTGAAGATCGGCAACGGCAGACGCATGCGCAGCTGAGACAACGTCCTACACTGTGAAGGCGCCGCTAGGGACAACACGAAGTCACACCACTATCGATCAACGCGTCGATATCGATATTGAACTCAATGGCACGCCAGGACAGCAGGTGTAGGAAAGAACAGATCAAGCGGCAGGCACATGCGCAGAAGAGAACGACATCCTCCATGGAATGATTCTCAGAAATGATATTGCAATAATGAGAAACACTCGTCATGCAAATAGCGAGAATCAGCAATAGCCCGATGCGTACTGACAACAGCACGTGACGAGCAACAGAAAGTCTTGCATAAACCTGCAACAAATGAGCCCGAAGGCAGCTTGCGGCAGAAATAAGTTCAATTAAGACAGGAGCAACACAACGGACGTGCACACACCGTACTCACCAGAGAGAGAGAGAGAGAGAGAGAGAGAGAGAGAGAGAGAGAGAGAGAGAGAGAGAGAGAGAGAGAGAGAGAGAGAGAGAGAGAGAGAGAGAGAGAGAGAGAGAGAGAGAGAGAGAGAGAGAGAGAGAGAGAGAGAGAGAGAGAGAGAGAGAGAGAGAGAGAGAGAGAGAGAGAGAGAGAGAGAGAGAGAGAGAGAGAGAGAGAGAGAGAGAGAGATTCTTACTTGAACTGCTAGTAACACTCTCATTTTAGCAACGTTACTGAGTTCTAGATGATTTGTTGTTATTCTTGGACATACCCGCATTTCAGCAGGTAATGTTCTGTCTTTATTATGTAAGATTCGGAAATAATCCCATTTTATTAATTTTTCCTCTGGACTGAGCTAATAATAGAAATATTGCACTAGTAATAATAATAATCTTAATTTGTACAAAATGATTACAATTTAATTTAATTAGTTATTTTACCTGTAATGGTGTTTTATGTAAACGATTTCTTATCGTCTTAATTAAGTGTGGCGTATCGGAGAAAACATATACATAACGTCCATTAACTGTTGGATGATCAAAACTATTTTTTAAGTTATCTTTTTTACCGCATACGCCTACTGTAGTCCAAAACTTTCTATTGGTGGCTGCACCATCTGTAATCACTCCATGGACCTTGGCACCAATATTTTCTAATAATGAAATAGCCTGTAATAAATAAGCATAATTAAAATATCGTATTTGCAATTCCGTACAACTTTTGTTGGATTAAACGCGTACTTTAATTACACAAGCTGTGCAATCATTTCTCCTGTTACTGGTCCTCTAGAGGCAAATACTGCGATCGGTTGAGAGTAAAAATCCGCTATTGGGTGAAACATTATTACTAATCCATGATTAGCTTTTTCATCAAGATTTGATGGTTGTGGTCCATCAATGCCAAAATCAATTAATCCAGTGTATGTAAGTTTTTTCGAATTAACATAAATACTCTCCCTGAGGTGTATCTCATCAAGCAATATTACACCATGTTTTTGCTTATCTTCTTTTTTTTCCAATACCAATTTGAACATTTCAAAAAATTTGTTATCAAAACCACACGGAGTATCTATTAGGGAAAGGTACCTGAAAATTTTTTTATTAAATATAGAATATGTATATGTATATCAATATGATACGTGATTTAATTTGTTTCAATTGCTGCATTCATAAAAAGTAAATATTTCTTGTTAATTATTATTGTAATCATTGCCAAAAATAAATATTTTGTATTAGATAACATAGTAATTATACGACATTAAATGAGCAACCATTTCCACGAGTACGAATTATAAAAACTCTACTTAAAAATAATTGCATAGCTTATTGACTAAAAATTTTATATTACAAAACACTATTTTAACGTGTTTTATACTTGCATTTGTATAGTTCTCACGCATGGAAGAGGTAATATCTGATTATCTCGCAAAAAATTATATGCAGTAGGTGACTTCATACGCATTAACATGCATAATAAAATCCACTCCTCATTATATTTGCGACTTTTTGGATTTGAATATTTTGTGGCTTGTATTATTTCACGTATTACAACAAGTTGGTTGTTAGGAATTTCTTTTTTTTTTAATTGATCTTCTATGGTTTTCGCAGATGTTTCTCCAACTTTCATCATACAATTCCTAAGCTCTTCTTTCAACTTGTCTGCTACATATTTATTTCTTTTCTTCGCTTTTTCTGCCTTGTAATATTTCTTCCGTAACAATAATAATTTCTTTTCATTTTATGTAGTAGTCGCTGACAATCTAATTCTTTTAAGTGACTTGATCATTTTTGTTCGACGGTGCTTTCGTCTTAACGAATTTTTTATATTAGAACAAAACTTACATATCTTTAATAAATGTGATATAATTAATGTACATTTCTTGTGTCTCCACGTGCCAGAGATGTCTTTGTAAGCCAGATCATATCCTAGTTCTTCAATTTCATTAGTTACATTAATAGCACCCAAGCACACGTTAAGATTATTCACCGAAAATAATGTTTCTTTCAATTGTTCCACACTTTCAATAATGTTATGTATTTGTACATCAAATGGAATATCTATAATAGGCTGTTTTAAGATGTTTATTTCTAACAGCATATTTTCTTTGAGTATAATTTCTTTTTGCAGATAGATAATGCATTTATCTTCATAATTCTTGATTGTACTAACCATTGGTAAATAAAATATCAATAATTTTATGTTCTTATTAAAGTGTTTCATGTATGTCCATTGTGGCGGTATATGTAAATGTCTATTTTTAACTATATTGATTATATCATTAAATGATAGTGATGTTAGATTTTTGTTTTCTCCATTATCGATATTTAATACTTCAGTATTTAAAACATCTTCAATTTTAGACTCATTTTCTTCCTGAATATTAATTTGCGTTTTTTCTGTTTCTTCTGTCCAAGGAAATATACTTGGAATTGCACCTTTACGTAAACGTGGGACTTTGAATTGTGCAGACTAAAGAAACAAAATTATAAGAAATGCAATAATAGTAATATAAAGTTAAATTCCTAAGTTATTACTGACATAGTTAAGTGATTAATAATTACGTGACAACTAACATTACTTACCACACCGAGAATATGTCCTTTATCGTCACAAATAGTACGGTTCCATAATATGTCTGTACGTAAAAAATGTTTTTCACAAACTGGTTGTTTAGCTTTTACAATAAAGTCTTTTCGTCTTAAAGCTGACTGTCATAGTTTTATCATATTTTCATCTTTTGGAACATAGAAGAAATGCACCTTTTCTTTATTAGAATCGTACCCAGAGGTACATCCTGGAGCTATACACCGTAGGGATGTTCGATTCTCTTAGAAAACTCGATTCTTGAATCGACCCTAAATCGAATCATGGATATCGATCGACTTGAAAAATCGGAATCAAAAGAATCGATCTTGCAAGAATTGATCTAAAAAATCGCAAAAAAGCTATTTTTATATAATTAAAACATAGATTGAATTAATAAATTTTAATTGGTTTGAATTTTTTAATTTTTAAAACTTTAATAAATGAAATAGGTAATTAAACAATTAAGCCTTAAATTTTTATAAAATTTTATATTAAAAAAGTATTTACTCCTTTTACACATACTTTCTTTACATACGTTCTTATTATATACTTTTACTGTTTCGTTTTTATTTCAAAATTATTTCTTTTATTTGCCAATCTTTAATGGACAGTGAATTTAGAAATAACAAATGTTGTAGATGATCGGGCGAAAGTCGGTTCCTAGAGTCCGTTAAGATATTGCCAGCCCTTGAGAATAATCTTTCAGAAGGCACTGACGTTCCAACAATTGCCAAGTATTTTTTAGCAATAACGCTGAGAGTTGGATATAGTGATGCAGAGTTTATCCAATAACGTATTGGATCTTCCTGACGATTTAGCATTGGTTGATCCAAGTAGTGCTTTAAGTCAGTTGGCATCTCGTCATTCTCGTTTTGGTACCGTCGCATAGTATTTGCACTCTTAGTTTTAAGAAGATTATCGTGAAAGGACCATACGTTATTAGTTTTGTCCGATATTTCCATATTCGTTTCATCAACTGCATTATTAGACACATTCGTCTCATTTGTCTGATTCTCTCGATCTAATTCTCTCATCCATCTAGCAATACGAGTAATTGCATGCGAATATGCCATAGGCTGATTAAAATGTAATTTCTTGAACCTGGGATCCAGGATCGTTGAAGCTGCCATAATAGAATTGTTTTCTATTTGTCCAAATCTCGCCGAAATAGATTTTTCGAGACGATCAAGTAAAGAAAGTGCAGTTTGCGTTTTTAGGCTCCCGCGAAGGTCTTCGATTTTATTTTTCAAGCAATTGATCAATGGAATGACTTTGCTAGCCGTGACAAATCGTTCTCCACAAAGTTCCCTTGTAAGTTCTTCAAGTGGTTGCAATACTTCCACAATTTCGTTTGCCAATTGCAGTTCACACGCAGTCAACATTTCAGGTGAATCCGGGAGACTTAATAAAATCGATCCAACATCTTTCGAGAGCAAAATAAAGCGTGATAACATCGCGAAAGTTGAATTCCATCGTGTCTCAACGCTTTGGATTAACTTAAGGTCGGTGAGCTTCCGCAACGCATCAGCAGCAATAGTAGACTGTTTAAAATAGGTGACAATTCTTTTAATCTTTGCGCACAATGTTATTGCACCTTGAAAGTTCATTGTATCCTCAGCGACTAAATTTATTGAATGAGCAAAACACGCAATATGTCTAGGAAACCCAAAGGTATCTCTAACTGCCTTTTTAATATTTGCTCCGTTATCAGTTACGACAACAACTATTTTCTCATCATCGATGTGCCAGTCCTGTAAAATGGTTCTCATCCATCTTCCTATAACTTCAGAGGTGTGTCGCTCTGTCATTTCCGTGACACCAATCGTGGTGGATAGCAATTCTTCTTCAAATTCATAGTGAACGGTCATCCCTAAATAGCTGATGGTGTTGAGTACATCGGTCCAGATATCTGCCGTTACCGAGAAATAATCAATTTTTTCCAATTTTTGTTTTTCACATGCCTTTAGGTATTCATATTTTTCTTCCATTTTTTTGTGATTGACTTTCTTCCAGGTACAGAATAAAGAGGCAGAGCAATTTTCATCAGGTACCTGAATCCTTCATTATCTACTATCTGGAAAGGCAAATTGCCTTTGGCAATCATAAAAAGGATGGCATTAGTGATTTCACCTGCTCTTGTACCTCCATCTAAAAAGATAAATATGAATTTTTATGCACAGGTTCAATAAAGTTTAAATTTTTGATCGAGAGGGGCACCCGCCATGGCACTACGTTCATTCACCTCCATAGGTGTTAAATACAGACTCTAACGTCCAAAGTCAATCTTAAGATTTTACAAATTAAATATTCAGAGTTAGATATTTTTTCAGTAAAATGAAGGTTGAATTTTGAGGTTAAGGCCTTTAAGGCCCTAAAGAATTTCGATTGTGTATATATAATATTTAATTATTAATACTATTTATGTAAATAATACTTTATCCCTAGCGAAATTGTCAACAGATCCGTGTGACATCTAATTTGCCTATCGTAAATAGAATATATTTTCTCCAAGTCTAAAGTCTAATATACATATATATATATATATATATATATATATATATATATAAATTATTTACATTTATATAATTACAAGTAAGGGTAATGGGAAGGAACAAAATTTCGTTTAAGCCAGGAAGGTGGCACAGGGGAGAGGAGCAAGGAAGGAGATAGAGGGAAAAGGAAAACCGAAAAGGGAGGGAAGAGCATAAAAGGGGGGAAAAGATTTTTGTTTTGAAACACAGCGGGTTTGACAAATAAGGACAGGGAGTTTTGGGAATACATAGGGAAGTTCGACTTCGTTAGTTTATGTGAAACGTGGCTGGAAAAAGAGGGATGGGAGAGGATTAAAAACAGGCTACCAAAGACGCACGAATGGACATGCAGCTATGCTAGGAAAGTAAAAAGGAGAGGGAGAGCAAGGGGAGGTTTTGTAAAAGGCAAAAAGAGGGATTGGGGGAAAGCAGGTAGTAGGTTAATTAAAGAGGAAGAGGGGGATGTAGTGATATCAGAAATAGTAGGAGAGAAAGAAGGTTGTAGGATTTTTTCGGTGTACAACTCGGGGGGATGGAGAGAGTTGGAGGAAAGGATGAATAGGTTATTGGAGGACGAGGAGGGTGGAAGTATTATAATAGGTGGTGATTTTAATATAAGGATAGGAGAGTTAGGAGGTTCGGACATGGAGGAGATGGAGTTGGAAAGGAGAAGTAAAGATAAGGTAATCAGTAACGGAGGAAGGAATTTTGTAGAATGGGCACAAGAGAAAGGATGGTATATATTAAATGGAATGACGGAAGGAGATTGGGAAGGTGAATACACCTATGTAGGAGCTAGAGGTAGTACGGTAATAGATTATGTGGAAATACGCACGAGAAGACTGTAAAATTTAGGATAGATGACAGAGTGGACTCAGATCATATGCCGTTAATTCTGGAAGTGGAAATAGAGGAAGGAAGGGGACAAGAGAAAAATATGAGGAAGGAGAAGCAAGAAAAGAAGAGGAAAAACTAGTTGTCCAGTGGGATAAGGATGCTATACAGAAGTATAAAGAGACGACGGAGGAGTTATGTAAAGAAGAAGGGCAAGTATGTAGTTCGGTGGAGGAGAAATGGCAAAGGATTAAGCAAATTGTACATGGAGCAATGGTTAAAAAAAAGGTGAGAATCAAGAAAAAGGAACTAGGACATAAGGACTGGTGGGACAGGAGCTGTACTAGAAAGATAAGAGAGAGGTGCATAGGATGTACAGGAGGTGGAGAAACGGCAAAATAGGCAGGGATAGGTACATAGAAGAGAAAGGAAAGCTGAGGGATCTGCAGTTAAAGAAACAAGAGGAGAAGAGACGGATGAAGAAGAGGAGTTAAGAAAATTAAGGAAGGAAGCAGAAGTTTGGAAATTCATAAATAAGAAAAGGAACAAAAAGGTATGGATGGAAAATAATATAGGCAAGAATGAATGGAGAGGACACTTCATGGAGTTACTAGGAGGGACGGAAGTGGACAAGGAGGATGAGAGCAGGAAGAGCACAAGACAACAAGAAGAAATGGGGGAAG
The DNA here is from genome assembly GCA_035220575.1 of Temnothorax rugatulus. Classification (NCBI taxonomy): domain Eukaryota; kingdom Metazoa; phylum Arthropoda; class Insecta; order Hymenoptera; family Formicidae; genus Temnothorax; species Temnothorax rugatulus. The sequence continues at coordinate 7,223 of JASTWL010000847.1, read as the reverse complement.
AGGAGGACGAAATTACAGAGATGGAGATCAAATTGGCGTTGAAGAAACTGAAGCTAAAAAAGGCTGCGGGAGTAGACGGGATCCCAATGGAGGCGTGGAAATATGCGAGTGGGATTTTATGGAATAGGCTGGTGGATTTGATGAGACAAATATGGAGAGAAGGAAGGATACCCTCGGATTGGAAGAAAAGCATAATAGTGCCACTATACAAGAGAGGAGATCAAGAGAGGACGGGTAATTATAGAGGTATCTCGCTATTATGTACGGCGTACAAGGTTTATGCGGAGGTACTAAGGAGCAGGTTAGAGATGGAGGTTGAAGAGAAGGGGATGGTTCCGGAAAGTCAGGCGGGCTTTAGAAAAGGAAGGTCAACGATAGATAACATATTTGTGCTGAACCATTTGATTCACAAGAAAAGAAGAAAAGGAGGTAAAGTGGAAAAGGTGTACGCGTTATTTGCTGATCTCAAGGCTGCATTTGATAATGTGGATAGGGAAATTCTGTGGAGGATTCTACGAGGAAAGGGAATAAAAGAACAACTGATAAGAAGATTGGAAATGATTTACGAGGAAACGGAAGTTGTAGTGAGGACCAGTCATGGATATACGGAGGAGTTCCAGACATCAAAAGGAGTAAGGCAGGGATGCGTAATGAGTCCACTTCTGTTCAATCTGTATATAGCGGATTTAGCTGAGGAAATGGAAAAGAGAGGAATAGGAGGAATAGAAGTAGATAAGATTAGGGTTTGGAATTTAGAGTATGCGGATGATATTGTGATGGTAGCGAGAAATAGGGATGCATTGATAGATATGATGAGCACACTGAAAAGATTCCTAAAGGAAAGAAAATTAGAGCTATGTACAGATAAGACAAAGATTTTAGTGTTTAATAGGAAAAGGAAAGAAGGCAAGGAGGTATGGAAATGGGGTGAAAAATATATAGAAGAGGTACAGACTTTTAAATATTTAGGATTTACGTTTAACAAGAATGGTAATTATAAGGATCACATTAGAGAATTGATGAAGAAAGGAAGGATGGCGGCTAGAAAAGTCTGGGGACTAGGAGAAAGAATATGTAGGGAGGATTTCTTAAGGAGGTGGATGATGTTCAAATATTTGGTACAGAGCGTTATGGCTTATGGGGTAGAAATTTGGGGATGGGAAGAGAAGGTAGAGTTGGAAAAAATAATGATGGACTATATTCGTTGGATATTTGCTATAGAATTTTGTACACCAAGGTATGTGATATCAAGAGAACTAGGTATGGTCAAATTAAAGGTGGGATGGGGCATAAGGGCAATGAGATATGAAGAAAGAATTTTAAAAGGTATGGGAGGAGATATTGTAAGATACTGTTGGAAGGAAAAGGAAGCTTATAGGGGGAAGGATATGTATAGCATTGAGAGGGAAAGATATTACAACAGGAATGGATGGGGAATAGGCATACTGGAGGAACTGAGGAGAGAGGGAGTGAATTTAGAGAATGAAATAATAAGTAGGGAAAGGGATAATCAGAGACAATGGGAAGGAAATAAAATCCTAGAGGCAAGGTATAATAAAAGATATAGAGTGTTAGATAAGTTACATAAGTCAGATGGAGGTCCGGAATATTTAAAAAGGGATAATTTAAAAAAGGTAAGGATAGGTGACGATGTGAGAGCTTTAGTAAAACTGAGATGCGGAAATTTGGAAGAAGTAAACAAATATTGGTTAGAAGAAAATTGTAAAAAATGTATTTTGTGCGGCGATGGAAATGACTGTATGGAACATTATGTAGAGGAATGTCAGAGAGCAAGTGTATGGTTTAAGGATTTAGGTAATAACGGGGCGGAAAAGTGGAAAAGGTTGTGGAGTGATGAACTAGATTTAGATAAAGGTAAAATGTTGCGGAAATTATGGAAGGAGAGAAAAAAGGAATTTAAAAAGAGAAAGGAAATAAATTAAGCCAAAGATAAGGATGTGATATATTAGGTTTAAGTAGTTAGGTTAGTTTAAGAGAGAAGTAAATGTACGCAAAGTATGGATGGATGAGTGAGGATAAGTTTTAATTGTAAACCAAGTCCCTTCCTGGCTAATCTTGTAAAGCTGAAGTAAATAAATTCTATCTACATTTATATAATTTAATTCAAGTAATCTTTAAATAAGAAACTTTTATCGTTCCATAAAATAGCATTGAGCTATGAATATATATGAGGAACATCTTGACATTACGATAGATGAAAATGAACACAATTAAGAATTTTAATTGACTATATACTGGCAATGATTATAATCGTGGCAACGATTATAATCGTCGTGACAGATCGTCACCGCGTTTCGATCAAGGATTCTGGTCGTTCTAAATTGATGTAATTTTAGATGCTTATGCCCAAAAGATTTTCCGACTCCCTTAAGCAAGCAAAGTAAGCGATTACGACAGATTTTCCCGAATATTATCTAATTTTTCAGGGTCTTAAAGGCCCTACCTCAAAATTCAACCTTCATTTTACTGAATATAAATGTTACCTTCAAATGATTTCATTTGTTTAAAAGTATTATCGATCCTCGGCTGGATTACAGATCGTCTACTCGGATAAGAAAATCTGTTACTGCTTTCTGATTTTGACAAGTTAGGTGCTGGTGAAGAACAAGAAGTAGGAGTTGCCAAATTAGATTCAGATTCAGATAGGTCTATAATCTCATCTATAATAGGCACGGCTGTAGAGGTAGATGGCATTGATAATTGATTCTGAAAATAAACAACAAGAGTAAACAAATGATACGATAAAATGATCAAGGGATCCATGTAAATATTGTAAGATATTGATTTACCGAATTATTTGCTTGTTCCGAGTTAGGTGCCTTTTCATTACTGTTCTCACTTTCTCCTAAAGTTAGTCTCACTTGTTTATTTGTTGCATGATGTCGTTTTAAGTGATTTTTTAAATTAGTTGTACAACCACCTTTTCCACCAGACTTCACTTCTCTGTTACAAATTTTGCATGTATTAGCATTACCAGTGTCAGTGGACTTTATGAAAAATTTCCAAACAAAAGATTGCTTTACTTTAGGCACTGTAAAAACATATTTTTATATTTTTATAATGAAATGCAAACAATGAAAAATATATATATTCTATTTCTTGAAAAATAATGTTAATTAAAATAAAAGAATAAAAGAAAGAAAAAATAATTTTAAAAGATTATATTAGGAAAAAAGATTATGTTCAACATTTTGAAGAATATACTTCAGCATTAACAAATATACCCACTTTTTGTATTGTTTTTTGTTTAACACCAAGTCCGTCACCATTAACATTCAAATTATAATTTTTGGTAAGTACAGGAGACGTTACAAAAATGCTGTGAGAAAAAGGGAAGACATTCAATGCAAAGGCGTGTTATAAAATGAAAATAGAACCATGCATATGAAAGTATTATAATGCAGATCAATCTTATCAAACATCACACGAAAATATTTGTGCAATAACGTTTATAATTTTATACGTACCAATTTCTGTATTAATTATAATCTTCAGTAAATATCAACACTGAACTTAAAATCTTTTTTGTTCGATTATTAGAGGGCGTTTTCTAGCTAAAAACATAGATGACACAGTGAATTATTTCATCCTTGTTTAACATTTGCAAACAATAAAGGAAGTTTTCCAGCAGGGTACACATATCGACACAGGAATCATTCTGTTTTTGTCTTTCACTGAATATCAAACAAAGAGAGAATATAACTTCTCTGTGTTGATATGTGTCTCTTGCTGGAAACTCCCAAAGATAAAATAATTTACTGTGTTACACTAGTTGCTTTCCATTTGCATCAAAACTCAGATAATTCTCATAACCTGTATTGTTATCTTATCTGATTATAAAATACTGACATAACTGAGAGATTCAGTATTACTTTAGTGTAAATGGAAAGCAATTATTTTTGCCCATTACCTAGCGTTCTAGCGATGCACGTACCCACTCGTGTCGACTCGTCGACGGTTGTTTCCGTGTTTTGTTTTATTACGGAGAATTGAGAATTCACACTTATCTAAAGGTGCTTTTAGATGAGAGCGTCAATACTCTTGCGTCTAAAAATATGCAGATCGCGCAGATTTGAGGCATTTGAGCGTCAAGATGCTAAATAAAATGCAGGCTACTGATTTACTAGAATTAGCTGAAATCACACGTTGAAATTTGAAATCTGCGCGTTAGCGTTTAGACATTTGCGCATTGGGCACGTTCAGCAGACACAACTGGGCTGCGTTCGGAAACGTCACCTGGGTACACACGGGTATACTCCCTTCTCCTTCTAACTTGCTAAGATAGAAAAAGAAGGGAGTATACTCGTGTGCACTCGGGTGACGTTTCCGAACGCAGCCCTGTTGAGTTCGTCTTATCAACACACTGCGTTGATTGGTTGGTTCTAAAAGTAAGAGCCAATCACGTTCGACTGCTACTGAGCGGCTTGGTCTGCTGAACGCGACCATTTGCGCAAGGGTGCCAAGGGTACTGCGCGCTGCGCGCGTGTTGGACTAGAGCCTTAGTTGGACGCTCGACGCTCCCATCTAAAAGCATCTTAAATTAAAGTTGACAAGATGAAGCTGTTTAATTGGTCTTTGCGTTGGTGACAAATAAATTCTCTAGCAGAAAGACCAATTAAACAGCTTTATTTCTCTCTCCAACTTTTACTGAAATATCTAAAAAAAAGAGAAAAAAAAACGAATCGATTATTCGATTCTGAGGGTAAAGACTCGATTCGCAAAACAATCGAATAGCAAACAATCGATTCAAAATATGGATTTTCCGGCAAAAATAATCGATCTTTTAACGAATCGAACCCGAATCGAACATCCCTAATACACCGTGGCATTGTAAAAAATCACACTATTTACGCTATTTACTTCACTTTTTACGCACTTCGATTCACATTCAACACTCAAGAAAGTTCAGAAACCGATTAACCTCTTTAACATAAAACGTAAACAGGCATGAATGTCAGGTAGCGCCGCGTAGTGGCCAAGTGGACATTACGTAGCCATGCGTAACAAAGGATTTCAAGAGTGGTGTCAGAGGGCTGGGTTAACACACACGCACATTCAGGCTCGCATGGAGGAAACGTAGGAAGGTGGAGAGAAAGTGGTAAGAGGCAGGGGCTAAGGAAAGCTTAATTGTAGGAAGAAGGTGAAAGAAGACAGAAGAGCGGACGGACGGCGGAAGCGGAGAGTCAATTAGGGAAGAGAGAACGGGAGGAAACAGTGACAGAACACGGTGCGGTGCGGAGTGAGCAAGGACGAGAGAAGGAGGGCAGAGGAGGAAACGGTGCAAGCGGAGAAGAGGGACAGGAGGGTGGTACAAAGGGAGGTGAGAGAGAAGGGAGAGAGAGGGCGGCAGAGGAGAGTGGATAGGGAAGGAGTGGCAGGAGGGTTTGTTTAGAGGGGGGTTAGAGGAGGCGGAAAGAAGGAGAGAGGAAGGGTAAGAAGGTAGAAGTTGGATAAAGTTACGTGTAAGAAGAGGAAATGAGGGTGAAGGAAGAGAGGGGTGAGGATTACACAGACACGCTAACACAAACTCGCACGGAGGGTGGAGGAGATGCAGAGAGGAGAAGAGAGGGGAGGCTAAGAGGCTAAGCTCTTGAAGATTAGGACGAGGAGTATGAAGAAGAAGGGGCAGGGTAGATGATTAGAAGAGAGGGAGAGAAGGAGGGTGGGGAAGGTAAAGGGTGAAAGTAAGGGAGATAGAGGAGTGAGACAGGAGTTGCACGCACGGTCCGTTGCCGTCTCTCGTAGAGGAAGGACGTGTCTGTGGGAGCTCCTGTGATGGGATCGTAATAAAGTGGAAAAAGACGTTTATTCATCGTATATTGTATATGTGTCGAATCGCGCAGGAATTTTTACATCGAACTGTGATAAAATTATGAACGGATGTCTAATAGTTTAGTTGATATTTATGTGCGACGTGTCTGCGCGAGTGTGATGCGCAGTGACTGCTTCGTGGCACGGGCCTCTATCATACTATAGATTCGATAATCCGCATGATATCTCAGGAAATTTTCCTTAAATAATGCCTTTCACGGTTTATGCCATCGTTCTATACGCCATACGCACAATATTTTACAACAGAACATCGTTAAATAGTGTCCGAGAATGTGGAACGTCGTACTCACATTTGTACGTTGTGTAATGGCTGCCTCGTGGCTCATGACTTTTGCCGCGAATAGCTTAATGATCCGTGCGTAATCCTTTAAAACTTTAGCAAAAGACTGTTATACATAGCTATCTTTAACATGCCGTAGTGCTCGCACACAATATTTTGCATTGGTATTTGCAAAAAGTGTGTTCAAACTTGTGCCGTTTTCTGGCGACGAAGGGCGTGGTCCTTTGGACAGATGAATCTATCCCCGGATCTCTGGTTATCGGGAGCAATCGAACCAATAATGTGGTCTTCCCTCGCTCTATAAGATGTTAAAGCATTGAGTTCGATGTGGCTTGGTGAGTTTTATGTGGGCTGGAGGTACACATTTTAACGTTAAAGTCTTCTATTACATGCATATCTTAATGATCACAAAACGCTTACGTGGCGTTTTTCGAGTCCATGTAATGTGATGATCATTCTTAGAGTGCCTAATGGCCGGTTGGGGGCCGTGAGCCTACGCCTATATGAGTACGGGCGACATAATAGCGCTGAGGTCTCTTATTCCATGTATATCCTAAATGGCTGCTAACGCGGCGTTTCTCGCGCCCATGTAACGTGGGGATCGTTTGTGGAGTATTTTAATGGCCGGATAAAGTGCACGAGCCTTCGCTTGTATTAGTGCGAGCGACATGAACATGCTGACTTGGTTTTCAATATGTCTTACATCGTCCTGCGTGCGTGCGTGTTCTCGTGACTTCGGTCTCATGTCGTGGTTAATTATCTATCATTCTTTAATAAAACGCGTCGTTGTGATATTTTATAATATATCTGGAAGTGTATACTTCCTCTAAGGAAAACATAACCTATACGACGAATTTTGTTTACTGCATCACATATCGACATAAACACATATGTAATTAATAATAATCGCTGATTACGATTACACATATTAGTTAATATTATTTCATATCTTTAGTATGCGCCTTTATTTGTTTCTACGCGTGCGTGAGAAAAGCTTATGTTCCCAGATAGCAAAATGACGCAAACTTTGCGCAAAGTTTGCAGCAAACTCGAGCATGCGTTTGCAGCAAAATTACGACAAGGTGTGTCC
>JASTWL010000846.1:0-73670 GCA_035220575.1 Temnothorax rugatulus | reverse complement strand
GAGTGTGTTAGTTGGTAGAGTGAGTTTAGTTTGGCGGAGTTGTTTAGTTTGACAGAGTTTGTTCGGCGGCGAGTTAGTTTGGCAGAGTTTGTTTGGCAGGAGTTAGTTTGCAGAGTTAGTTTGGCAGAGTGAGTTAGTTTGGCAGAGTTTGTTTGGCAGAGTGAGTTAGTTTGGCAGAGTTTGTTAGTTTGGCAGAGTTAGTTTGGCAGATGTGTTAGTTTGGTAGAGTTAGTTTAGTTTTCGCGAGTTTGTTAGTTTGACAGAGTTTGTTTGGGGCGGAGTTAGTTTGGCAGAGTTGCTTGGCAGAGTAAGTTAGTTTGGTAGAGTTTGTTAGTTTGGCAGAGTTGTTTGGCAGAGTGAGTTAGTTTGGCAGAGTTTGTTAGTTTGGCGGAGTGAGTTTAGTTTGGCGGAGTTTTGATATTTTGGCAGAGTTTGTTTGGCGGATTAGTTTGGCAGAGTTTGTTTGGCAGAGTGAGTTAGTTTGGTAGAGTGAGTTTAGTTTGGCGGAGTTTGTTAGTTTGACAGAGTTTGTTTGGCGGAGTTAGTTTGGCAGAGTTTGTTTGGCAGAGTGAGTATTATTTGGCAGAGTTTGGTTTGGCAGAGTGAGTTAGTTTGGCAGAGTTTGTTTGGCAGAGTGAGTTAGTTTGGCAGATTTGTTTAGTTTGGCAGAGTGGTGTTAGTTTGGTAGAGTGAGTTTAGTTTGGCGGAGTTTGTTAGTTTGACAGAGTTTGTTTGGCAGAGTGAGTTAGTTTGGCAGAGTTTGTTTGACAGAGTGAGTTAGTTTGGCAGAGTTTGTTAGTTTGGCAGAGTTAGTTTGGCAGAGTGAGTTAGTTTGGTAGAGTTTGTTAGTTTGGCAGAGTTTGTTTGGCAGAGTGAGTTAGTTTGGCAGAGTTTGTTAGTTTGGCGGAGTGAGTTTAGTTTGGCGGAGTTTGTTAGTTTGGCAGAGTTAGTTTGGCAGAGTGTGTTAGTTTGGTAGAGTGAGTTTAGTTTGGCGGAGTTTGTTAGTTTGACAGAGTTTGTTTGGCGGAGTTAGTTTGGCAGAGTTTGTTTGGCAGAGTGAGTTAGTTTGGCAGAGTTTGTTTGGCAGAGTGAGTTAGTTTGGCAGAGTTTGTTAGTTTGGCAGAGTTTGTTTGGCAGAGGTTGAGTTTTTGGCAGAGTTTTTAGTTTGGCGGAGGAGTTTAGTTTGGCGGAGTTTGGATAGTTTGGCAGAGTTTGTTATTTTGGCGGAGTTTGTTAGTTTGACAGAGTTTGTTTGGCGGAGTTAGTTTGGCAGAGTTAGTTTTGGCAGAGTGAGTTAGTTTGGCAGAGTTGTTAGTGTGGCGGAGTGAGTTAGTTTGGCGGAGTTTGATAGTTTGCAGAGTTTGTTATTTGGCGGAGTTTGTTAGTTTGACAGAGTTTGTTTGGCGGAGTTTGTTAGTTTGGCAGAGTTTGTTTGGCAGAGTGAGTTAGTTTGGCAGAGTTTGTTTGGCAGAGTGAGTTAGTTTTGGCAGAGTTCGTTTGACAGAGTGAGTTAGTTTGGCAGAGTTTGTTAGTTTGGCAGATGTTTTTTGTGGCAGAGTGAGTTAGTTTGGCAGAGTTTGTTTAGTTTGGCGGCAGAGTTTGTTTGGCAGAGTGAGTTAGTTTGGCAGAGTTTGTTCGTTTGGCGAGTGAGTTAGTTTGGTAGAGTGAGTTAGTTTGGCGGAGTTTGTTTGTTATTTTGACAGAGTTTGTTTGGCGGAGTTAGTTTGGCAGAGTTTGTTTGGCAGAGTGAGTTAGTTTGGCAGAGTTTGTTAGTTTGGCAGAGTTAGTTTGGCAGAGTGTGTTAGTTTGGTAGAGTTTGTTAGTTTGGCAGAGTTTGTTTGGCAGAGTGAGTTAGTTTGGCAGAGTTTGTTAGTTTGGCAGAGTTTGTTTGGCAGAGTGAGTTAGTTTGGCAGAGTTTGTTAGTTTGGCAGAGTTAGTTTGGCAGAGTGAGTTAGTTTGGTAGAGTTTGTTAGTTTGGCAGAGTTTGTTTGGCAGAGTGAGTTAGTTTGGCAGAGTTTGTTAGTTTGGCGGAGTGAGTTTAGTTTGGCGGAGTTTGATAGTTTGGCAGAGTTTGTTTGGCGGAGTTAGTTTGGCAGAGTTTGTTTGGCAGAGTGAGTTAGTTTGGTAGAGTGAGTTTAGTTTGGCGGAGTTTGTTAGTTTGACAGAGTTTGTTTGGCGGAGTTAGTTTGGCAGAGTTTGTTTGGCAGAGTGAGTTAGTTTGGCAGAGTTTGTTTGGCAGAGTTTGTTTGGCGGAGTTAGTTTGGCAGAGTTTGTTTGGCAGAGTGAGTTAGTTTGGTAGAGTGAGTTTAGTTTGGCGGAGTTTGTTAGTTTGACAGAGTTTGTTTGGCGGAGTTAGTTTGGCAGAGTTTGGTTTGGCAGAGTGAGTTAGTTTGGCAGAGTTTGTTTGGCAGAGTGAGTTAGTTTGGCAGAGTTTGTTAGTTTGGCAGAGTTAGTTTGGCAGAGTGTGTTAGTTTGGTAGAGTGAGTTTAGTTTGGCGGAGTTTGTTAGTTTGACAGAGTTTGTTTGGCGGAGTTAGTTTGGCAGAGTTTGTTTGGCAGAGTGAGTTAGTTTGGCAGAGTTTGTTAGTTTGGCAGAGTGAGTTAGTTTGGCAGAGTTTGTTTGGCAGAGTGAGTTAGTTTGGCAGAGTTTGTTAGTTTGGCAGAGTGAGTTAGTTTGGCAGAGTTTGTTAGTTTGGCAGAGTTTGTTTGGCAGAGTGAGTTAGTTTGGCAGAGTTTGTTAGTTTGGCAGAGTGAGTTAGTTTGGTAGAGTGAGTTTAGTTTGGCGGAGTTTGTTAGTTTGACAGAGTTTGTTTGGCAGAGTGAGTTAGTTTGGCAGAGTTTGTTTGGCAGAGTGAGTTAGTTTGGCAGAGTTTGTTAGTTTGGCAGAGTTAGTTTGGCAGAGTGTGTTAGTTTGGTAGAGTGCGTTTAGTTTGGCGGAGTTTGTTAGTTTGACAGAGTTTGTTAGTTTGGCGGAGTTTATTAGTTTGACAGACGTTTGTTTGGCGGAGTTAGTTTGGCAGAGTTTGTTTGGCAGAGTGAGTTAGTTTGGCAGAGTTTGTTTGGCAGAGTGAGTTAGTTTGGCAGAGTGTGTTAGTTTGGTAGAGTGAGTTTAGTTTGGCGGAGTTTGTTAGTTTGACAGAGTTTGTTTGGCGGAGTTAGTTTGGCAGAGTTTGTTTGGCAGAGTGAGTTAGTTTGGCAGAGTTTGTTTGTTTGACAGAGTGAGTTAGTTTGGCAGAGTTTGTTAGTTTGGCAGAGTTAGTTTGGCAGAGTGAGTTAGTTTGGTAGAGTTTGTTAGTTTGGCAGAGTTTGTTTGGCAGAGTGAGTTAGTTTGGCAGAGTTTGTTAGTTTGGCGGAGTGAGTTTAGTTTGGCGGAGTTTGATAGTTTGGCAGAGTTTGTTTGGCGGAGTTAGTTTGGCAGAGTTTGTTTGGCAGAGTGAGTTAGTTTGGTAGAGTGAGTTTAGTTTGGCGGAGTTTGTTAGTTTGACAGAGTTTGTTTGGCGGAGTTAGTTTGGCAGAGTTTGTTTGGCAGAGTGAGTTAGTTTGGCAGAGTTGTTGTTGGCAGAGTGAGTTAGTTTGGCAGAGTTTGTTAGTTTGGCAGAGTTAGTTTGGCAGAGTGTGTTAGTTTGGTAGAGTGAGTTTAGTTTGGCGGAGTTTGTTAGTTTGACAGAGTTTGTTTGGCGGAGTTAGTTTGGCAGAGTTTGTTTGGCAGAGTTTGTTTGGCAGAGTTTGTTAGTTTGGCAGAGTGTGTTAGTTTGGTAGAGTGAGTTTAGTTTGGCGGAGTTTGTTAGTTTGACAGAGTTTGTTCGGCGGAGTTAGGGCCTTGGCACATAGAAAAACTTAAGCAGTAAAACTTAAGCAGTAAGAAATCAACGGTATGGATTCGCTATCGCTTAGGGCCGTGCCTTAAGTTCTTGACTGTGATTGGCTGATTTGCTTACTGCTTGAGTTTTACTGCTTAAGTTTTTCTATGTGCCAAGGCCTTTAGTTTGGCAGAGTTTGTTTGGCAGAGTGAGTTAGTTTGGCAGAGTTTGTTAGTTTGGCAGAGTTTGTTTGGCAGAGTGAGTTAGTTTGGCAGAGTTTGTTAGTTTGGCGGAGTGAGTTTAGTTTGGCGGAGTTTGATAGTTTGGCAGAGTTTGTTAGTTTGGCGGAGTTTGTTAGTTTGACAGAGTTTGTTTGGCGGAGTTAGTTTGGCAGAGTTTGTTTGGCAGAGTGAGTTAGTTTGGCAGAGTTTGTTTGGCAGAGTGAGTTAGTTTGGCAGAGTTTGTTAGTTTGGCAGAGTTAGTTTGGCAGAGTGTGTTAGTTTGGTAGAGTGAGTTTAGTTTGGCGGAGTTTGTTAGTTTGACAGAGTTTGTTCGGCGGAGTTAGTTTGGCAGAGTTTGTTTGGCAGAGTGAGTTAGTTTGGCAGAGTTTGTTAGTTTGGCAGAGTTTGTTTGGCAGAGTGAGTTAGTTTGGCAGAGTTTGTTAGTTTGGCGGAGTGAGTTTAGTTTGGCGGAGTTTGATAGTTTGGCAGAGTTTGTTAGTTTGGCGGAGTTTGTTAGTTTGACAGAGTTTGTTTGGCGGAGTTAGTTTGGCAGAGTTTGTTTGGCAGAGTGAGTTAGTTTGGCAGAGTTTGTTTGGCAGAGTGAGTTAGTTTGGCAGAGTTTGTTAGTTTGACAGAGTTTGTTTGGCGGAGTTAGTTTGGCAGAGTTTGTTTGGCAGAGTGAGTTAGTTTGGCAGAGTTTGTTAGTTTGGCAGAGTGTGTTAGTTTGGTAGAGTGAGTTTAGTTTGGCGGAGTTTGTTAGTTTGACAGAGTTTGTTTGGCGGAGTTAGTTTGGCAGAGTTTGTTTGGCAGAGTGAGTTAGTTTGGCAGAGTTTGTTTGGCAGAGTGAGTTAGTTTGGCAGAGTTTGTTAGTTTGACAGAGTTTGTTTGGCGGAGTTAGTTTGGCAGAGTTTGTTTGGCAGAGTGAGTTAGTTTGGCAGAGTTTGTTAGTTTGGCAGAGTGTGTTAGTTTGGTAGAGTGAGTTTAGTTTGGCGGAGTTTGTTAGTTTGGCAGAGTTAGTTTGGCAGAGTGTGTTAGTTTGGTAGAGTGAGTTTAGTTTGGCGGAGTTTGTTAGTTTGACAGAGTTTGTTTGGCGGAGTTAGTTTGGCAGAGTTTGTTTGGCAGAGTGAGTTAGTTTGGTAGAGTTTGTTAGTTTGGCAGAGTTTGTTTGGCAGAGTGAGTTAGTTTGGCAGAGTTTGTTAGTTTGGCAGAGTGAGTTAGTTTGGTAGAGTGAGTTTAGTTTGGCGGAGTTTGTTAGTTTGACAGAGTTTGTTTGGCAGAGTGAGTTAGTTTGGCAGAGTTTGTTTGGCAGAGTGAGTTAGTTTGGCAGAGATTGTTAGTTTGGCAGAGTTAGTTTGGCAGAGTGTGTTAGTTTGGTAGAGTGAGTTTAGTTTGGCGGAGTTTGTTAGTTTGACAGAGTTTGTTAGTTTGGCGGAGTTTGTTAGTTTGACAGAGTTTGTTTGGCGGAGTTAGTTTGGCAGAGTTTGTTTGGCAGAGTGAGTTAGTTTGGCAGAGTTTGTTTGGCAGAGTGAGTTAGTTTGGCAGAGTTTGTTAGTTTGGCAGAGTTAGTTTGGCAGAGTGTGTTAGTTTGGTAGAGTGAGTTTAGTTTGGCGGAGTTTGTTAGTTTGACAGAGTTTGTTTGGCGGAGTTAGTTTGGCAGAGTTTGTTAGTTTGGCGGAGTGAGTTTAGTTTGGCGGAGTTTGATAGTTTGGCAGAGTTTGTTTGGCGGAGTTAGTTTGGCAGAGTTTGTTTGGCAGAGTGAGTTAGTTTGGCAGAGTTTGTTAGTTTGGCAGAGTGTGTTAGTTTGGTAGAGTGAGTTTAGTTTGGCGGAGTTTGTTAGTTTGACAGAGTTTGTTCGGCGGAGTTAGTTTGGCAGAGTTTGTTTGACAGAGTGAGTTAGTTTGGCAGAATATTTCCAGAATATTTGTACTGTTCTTATAATTAAATATTATTTACAGTAAACTTGACGGAACATCAAAAAAGTGTACACATCATGATAAATCATCCCACGTTTTGGGCAAGACCGCAGTGCAATATTTTTAAGAAAAAAGAAGAAGATATTAAACAAATCTGGAGTAAATTAGAAAATGCTGAAGAGATTGATTTGTTATTAATTATATACGAACTGTCCGAGTTAGTGGGAAAACAAATAAATTTATAAACATGATTTACTTTATATTTATCTTTTAATTTTCCTGAATGTTCCACAGACTTCCAATTCTTTGATTTCTCATGACTCATACATCTTCTATTTGCACAATACATGATTTATATTTTTCATCTTGCTACACAGTTGTCTCCTTTAAGAATCGATCCTCAATTTTTGGAGAAACTTCATATTTCCATATCAGATCTGAAATCCAAATAACCATATTTGTTGAGTAAAATATTGGCAGTAAATCCTGTTTGTTGAAGGATAAGAAACATACATCATTCAGTAGCCTACATGACAAGATAGTGATAAACTTTGATTATATCTGTCAAAAGCGTCTATGAAAAAATGATAATAAAAATGATTTTACAAACTTGCTCTCTCGTCAATCTGTCGTCGCATTGCTACTGATAGCTATTTGACGTTAGAATGTGACTTCTGCTTATTAGGACACACTCGACAGTAGCCTCAGAATTTGGCAACCTTACTCCGTACAGAATTGTTCTCCAGCGATTGATATTCTGCAAGCATATATATGGATGGCTGGAAAACTGAAAAAAAATACTTACATTTGGATGTACAGCAGTAATACGATTTATGCTATTTAAATACACACGCGCGCACATATGTCAAAGAGGTACGTAAACTGACAGCTTTACTACTTAAACAGTGGTACTAACTCTTAGAAACTAAAATTAATCGTATAGAGATTTTCGTTCGTACCAACATTACCCCCACCACTTTTCGGGAAACTGTCGCCTAACCGACAGCGGATCTCCTATAGCCTCGCGTGCGCCCAAAAGAAAGAATGGGTGTTTACGATAACTAATAAACTAATCGGATCTCTGATCGGACTGAGCAGTGGCATTCAATCGCTAGACTTTCTAAATTTCCCTAGACTAATCCGGATCAATGATCCCTGTCTCACAGCCTGTGACTATGTTTCCATCGAGGGTTCAAATCGGGTCAGAGTCAGCCAGTTAGCCAATAGTTATGCTGGTTATAACGGAATTAACCTAATTGCAATTGTAACCAGCATAACTATTGGCTAACTGGCTGACTCTGACCCGATTTGAACCCTCGATGGAAACATAGTCTGTGAGACAGGGATCATTGATCCGGATTAGTCTAGGGAAATTTATAGAAAGTCTAGCGATTGAGTGCCACTGCTCAGTCCGATCAGAGATCCGATTAGTTATCGTAAACACCCAATGTAAATATCGTTCCCGAGACGATTTGCCGCCGAATCGTCCCGCACATATTTATTCTTCTTCTTCTTTTATTTATATTGGCTCCTGCCTCTTTTCAGAGGACAATACGGCCATTCAGCAGACATAACTGTTGCACAACTGTTGAGTTCGTCTTATTAACACTGCGTTGATTGGTTAGTTCTAAAAGTAAGAGCCAATAATTGTTAGACTGCTACTGAGCGACTTGGTCTGCTGAACGCGACCATTGACTTTAGGAAATACTGCGAATTTTCTATGGAATATCTTCTTTGGTTTATTGGCACCAAGTGGAATTAGTTTTCTATAGAACAGATTGAAAATCGCAGGCACTTTTTCTGTCTTTATTTCTTTTAAGGCTGCGGTCCACTTGACTCTACAAACGCTTTAAAGTATTCCTTGATTGGTCAATTAGTAAAATTCTTTGTTCTGATTGGTCAATCAAACGCTTCAAACCATTGGGCGCGTTCAGCGGAACAAACCGCTTAGTAGCAATCGAACGTGATTGGCTCGTACTTTTAGACCCAACAAATCAACGTAGCGTGTTGATAAGATGACACTCAACAGTTGTGTCTGCTGAACGCGGCCATTTGTAACATCAAATGGATTTCACAAGAAAAATGTTCGCAAATGGAAAAGATGAGGCAACGAATCTGATTGACCGTGCCATGTCACAAGGCCTGTTCTTTTAGCTGATTTTCTTGCGTACGGTTTATTTTTTCTCTCTTTTTTCTCTCCAACGTGAAAAGAAAAAGAGGAAAGATGAACCATGCAAGAAGTTCAGCTAAAAAGAACAAACCTACAATTTGTAAACGTTGTCCAAATTCTTTCTTCAACTTCCTTGGCGACTACGCATCGCCTTCAGTTATTTCTTTTTTCTATGGAGCTATTACACACGCAGGTGCTATAAATGCTATAAAGCCTTTTTTCCAATGTGTACATAAATGATAAAACGCACGTCGGAGTAGCGAAGTGAAACGAAGTACGGCGTACATACGGAGCACTGAGTACGAGAGAGAAAGAAAGAAAAGAGGAAGAAGAAGCGGTATCCTCGTGTCGCGTGTGTGATGTGTGTGATCGAGTTGCATCATTCGGAGTCCAAAGAAAAGAAAGACGCGTCCCTTTGCGTCGCATCGAGGGCCGACGGCCGGGCGATGCGCGCATATGCCGCGTATGTCTGAGCATCGTGACATCCAGGTTCCGTGTGCCGGACAGGTGAAAAAGACGATCGCCATCGCCGCCGTCGCCACTGTCGCCGCCACCGTCGCCGCCAACACCGCCACCGCCACCGCCGCCGCCGCCGCCGTCACCGTCGCCGATCTCACGGTGGTGTTGGAATACGCGAGCGCAGCCGAGTGCTGCAAGCTGGCCGCGGCCGCGAGTATCGCGCATCCGAAGGAAACCGACGCGATTAGGGGCGACGAGATCATCATGACGGACACGGCGGCCGCCACCGCCGCCGCCGCCGCGACTGACACGCAGAAGCGGGCCAACTTTTCGGCGTTGACAGTCGGCAATCCGAACGGCGTCAACAAAATCTCGCCGAGCCTCGCGAACGCGAAGCCTGGCTCCGCGAAGAAGCTCGTCATCAAGAACTTCAAAAGTGAGCGAGCGGGACGCGGGGCGCGCGCGCGCGCGCCCCGACCCTGACCTAACCTAACCTCAAAAATCAGCTGCTCCGCCGATCCGCGAGGTCGGACGGCGAGCGTCGCGTTTCGGTTTCCCCTTCCTTGTTTCTTTCCTTTTGTTTTTCGTTTCGAACGCGATTTCCGATCTTTTGACGCAATCCGTTTTGTGGGTTTAATTGCGAGAAGCAGTTCTCACCTCGCGCTTTTGTATGAAACGACATAACCTAACATTGTTAACTTGAATCGGAATAATTCGACAGATCTGTCTTCCTCGGCGTATTTTGCGCTATCGAACATTGTAGTTGGTTGCGACTAACTGCGAAATTCGACGCGAGTCACACGGAAAATACGTTGACGCGATAAATGCGTATTTATGGATACGCCACATTGTTGCAATAACGTTACAATGCTGGTGGAATCTATAAATGGACATTAAGTTTGACTTGACATTTCGCCTCTCTCGCGTTTACGTAGATCATGCATTATAATTCGACATATAAGAGATAATGACCACTTCATTACTACATAAATAGTATTAAAAAAATAATGTTTAAAAATTACACAGGAATAAATAAATTTTAAATTAATTAAATTTGTACTATTTTATAGCGTATGATTATTAAATATTATTTCCGTAAGATTATTTTTATTAACTTTTGAAAAATTAGCTTCTGAGAAATCTAAGATTATCTTTCAAGCATTTTCTTTTAAAAGAATAAAACTTGTCAAATTATGTTGTGTTATAATGCAATTCCTAATGCAATGATGCTTTCTTCACAGATAAACCTAAACTACCAGATAACTATCAAGAACAGACATGGGAAAAGTTGCAGGAGGCTGTGGTTGCTATACAAACCAGCAAAAGTATCCGCTATTCTCTCGAAGAACTTTATCAGGCGGTTGAAAATATGTGTAATCACAAAATGGCATCAACGCTTTACTCCAATTTAACTATCCTGACAGAATCTCATGTGAAGGCTAATATCGAGCAGTTTCTGGCGGAATCTATGGACAGACATATATTTTTAAAGAAGATGAACGAGTGCTGGCAGTCGCATTGCAGACAAATGATAATGATCAGGAGTATTTTTTTGTATCTCGACAGGACATACGTTCTGCAAAACCCAAGCATCTCATCGATATGGTAATAACCCAGGAATTAATTGCCGGAAATGAATCTTATAATTATGCATATACCCTACTTAATTTCTTCTTTCAGGGATATGGGATTGCATCTATTCAGACTACACATTGTGCTGAACAGTTTGGTGCAAACACGCACGGTTGAGGGTCTTCTTATGCTCATAGAAAAGGAACGACAAGGCGACACTGTAGATCGGACGCTTCTCAAATCGCTGTTGAGAATGTTGTCGGATCTACAAATCTACCAAGAGGCCTTCGAAACAAAGTATGTAGAAAAATTCGAGAACTATTCCCATTAATGTTTATCTTCGATATCACATTATTGTTAATACATCGTCACATGCACGTTAACATCTGTCAGTAATAACAAGCTAATGTAACTTTCACAGCTGTAGATAATCTATTTTTCCATTTTATTCTATTACATTGCTTGCTGCTGTAAATATCTCAATGTGGATATTTCAATATACAATTTTTTCTCTTTTTATTTAGGTTCCTAGTGGCTACAGAAAGATTGTATGCTGCCGAAGGTCTACGATTGATGAATGAGCACGATGTTCCTGAATATTTGGCTCATGTGGATAAGCGTTTGCAAGAGGAGAATGAGCGGCTGTTGCACTATCTCGATACCTCGACTAAGTGAGTTTTATTATTGCTGTCGTGTATGTGGCTCTAGTACATCAAATACGACATTGATAATTAAATAGAACATTGTTACGTATAATTTCATAAAATTAATTATTTTCAGATGGTCGCTCATACATACTGTAGAAAAACAATTATTGTCTGAACATATTACTAGTATTTTACAGAAAGGCTTAAGTGGGTTATTGGATGAAAATAGGATTAGTGATTTATCATTACTTTACAACTTATACAGTCGAATAAAAAATGGCCTTGTGGAACTTTGTTTGAATTTTAATTGTTACATCAAGGTATGTTTTGTTACATTAACAATTGATTTCGTGTGTGTATGTATAATGGACAAAGTTATGTATACGTTTTCTGTTTCATATCTTTCTAGAAAAAAGGCAAGACGATAGTTATAGATCCCGAGAAGGATAAAACGATGGTTCAGGAATTGTTAGATTTTAAAGATAAAATGGATAATATAGTTAATACGTGCTTTCATAAAAATGAAAAGTTCGCAAATAGCTTAAAAGAAGCTTTCGAGGCTTTTATTAATCAAAGGGCAAACAAACCAGCAGAGTTAATAGGCAAGTAGTTGTTTAGGAAATTCAGTTATACTGTTAGTCCAAAAATATTGATTTTTGAACTCACAAATACATTACAACAGGTTGAAAACTTGTATATATCATTACTTGTATTTATTTCAGCTAAATTTGTCGATTGCAAATTACGCGCAGGTAACAAAGAAGCGACGGAAGAGGAATTAGAGAGATTATTAGATAAGATTATGGTACTCTTTCGGTTTATTCATGGAAAAGATGTTTTCGAAGCGTTTTATAAGAAGGATTTGGCCAAACGTTTGTTAGTGGGAAAATCGGCTTCCGTAGATGCTGAAAAATCAATGTTATCTAAATTAAAACAAGAATGCGGTGGTGGATTTACTAGTAAATTGGAAGGAATGTTTAAAGATATGGAACTTAGTAAAGATATCAATATCGCGTTCAAACAGGTAAGGAAAATAATTATTCGTATATTGCAAAAGAATTTTATACACGTACACACATTAATTTTAATTTGCAATTTGTGAATATCTTACATATTTCACATTTGGTACTAAATGCGTAGGGTAAATCGACTTTATGTACACGTAGTTTATATTTGTTATTTATTAACTGAGTCTACAGAATGTATTATTTCAAATGTTTTATTATATCTTCAGTATGCAGGAAACTTGCAGAGTGAGTTGGTAGCAAGTAATCTAGACCTAACTGTATCTATACTTACCATGGGGTATTGGCCTACATATCCAGTGATGGAAGTCACCCTTCCGATGGAGATGGTGCAGTATCAAGACGTGTTTAATAAGTTTTATTTGGGAAAACATAGCGGTAGAAAATTACAGTGGCAGCCGACCTTAGGACATTGTGTATTGAAAGCATGGTTTAATCAGGTATTGAATAAGGCCGATACTATATTTGTACAGCATGATATACAATTATTAATTAACGCACAAGTATTTTTGATATAAAAATAGGGCAATAAAGAGCTGCAGGTATCGCTGTTTCAAGCGTTGGTGTTGATTCTATTCAACGATAGTGATAATCTCTCATTAGAAGATATCAAGGCTGCTACAAATATCGAGGACGGCGAACTGAGAAGGACACTGCAGTCCTTGGCGTGCGGAAAGGCTCGTGTTCTTCAAAAGAATCCACGTGGTCGGGATGTCGCCGATAATGATAGATTCGTATTCAATGCAGAATTTACAAACAAGCTGTTCAGAATTAAGATCAATCAAATTCAAATGAAAGAAACGGTACTTGATACTTAATAATACAACACATTTTATATCTTTTTATTTTACACGTTTGCATAAAGAGTTATTTTAATGCAAACTTGATTGGAGAGTTTATTCTTAGGTTATAGACACATGGAATTTTTTTTCAGAATGAAGAACAAAAAGCAACAGAAGAGAGAGTATATCAAGACAGACAATATCAGATAGATGCTGCTATTGTCAGAATTATGAAAATGAGAAAAACTCTGACCCACAATCTTCTCATCAGTGAGCTGTATAATCAATTGAAATTTCCTGTAAAGGTATATATATATATAGACTTTTCATGTTTTTTTTATGTTAAGGCAAAAATAAGTACATTTCGCGTAAAGTACGACCGTTTGATTCTCAATCTGAGATAATATCATACATGATATTATTAAAAAGATAATATTTCTACAATCAAACAAATGTGAAATATAAATAAGCAATCTTGATATATACACGATTCATAGAATACATATCTCTTTTTAGCCTGCAGATTTGAAAAAACGGATTGAGTCTCTCATAGATAGAGACTACATGGAGCGAGACAAGGATAATGCAAATCAATACAATTACGTTGCGTAACCTAAAGCAAATGCCAAAGTTATATTGACTTGTAAAATCGACGCTGAATTTTCTAGCAAATTGAATCTGTCGTCATTGGTGTTTGTATCGTGAATGTGAACCGAGTTCAAACGAGAGATTACATAACCGATCCGACTATTGAGATAAAGTTATAACGCGTGTGGTCAGTTCGTACAAAAAGAAAAAAAAAAGAAGAGACTCAGTGAACTTCCCCGTTTTGGTTTTTAGTGCATAAGAGACATTGAATGATTGCAATCCTCCTTTAACCAGTGTTGTGTTGTTTCTAAATTCTGCAAAATAAGATAAAAGAAAAGGACAAGACCGTGGGCTTGGTAATAAGCTTGATATGATTCTAACGTTATAAAATAATTTTTTATGCAACACAGTTTTTCACAACATACTTACAATTAAGATGTAATAAAGAAGGCAAAATGTATACATACTGCGACACTATCATAAAAATAGAGAGTAAGAGTGCAATCGCAATATAATTAGTTAATTCAAAAAGTGAACAACACAATGCAGTATTTATAACAAAAATAAAAGAACATACTATGTCTATATATACATATTATATATATACATATATATGCTATCGTGGTACTTATCTTTGAAATCTGCAAGTTATTTGTACCTCTTCACTTGTCTTCGTGTTTTTAAAAACATTTTTAACATTTCAAATATTCTTTGGAACTAGATAAAAATAATAGAAACACGCGTGCATGTCTCCATGTTAGACTGCATTCCGATATTTACTGTCAGCAACTGTCAGTATTGAAAATCTATATCTATAGTATACATCGACGTGAAATATAGAAAAATATAGATTTTCAATACTGATAGTGAATATCGGAATGTAGCCTTTTTTGGCTGCAAAATATGCAAAAGAAGTGTCCAGTTTGTCTTGAATCAAAGTTCTAACTATACAACGGTGGGACGACGTAAAATAAATAAGATATCAATAAGTAGGAAACTACATGAATGAATTGTTATTAAAAACCGATATATATATGCATCATTATTGCCGGAAAATAATGTTAGGAATTACAAAAAAAATAAATGATCATTCATGATCATGGCTTGTTAAATAATTTCGTGTCCATGTATTTATAAACTAGATTAGTAAATAATACACTTTTACGAACGCAGACGTTTACTGACAGAAATGTTCAGCTTATTTCGATGGAAGTACCCACCGAGAGTTTCAACATAAATCTGTGAAACGTCAACGCAAATGCAGCTATGCGATGTAAATGCATACCGAGAGACTATTGGTAGCTTTGTTTTAATTGAGAGAAGATAGTACTGCCAGCAAAACAGCGTTTTGGTCACTCGCGCTCCTTCTGAGAAGAGAAGATTGTAGCTTCACGTTGCCATGTACAGATTTAGGAATAACCTCAGGAAGTGAAGGTAGAGTATATAAACTTAAATATCTTCTCATATAAATTTATCTTATACTGCGTTTCAATTATATGTACGACGCTACAAAACTTATTTTTTTGTAATAACTCATAGATCTATCGAAATTGTACATAGAGAGTAAGGGGTTCTGTACTTATAATAAAAAATACAATCAAGAACAAAAAAATTAACGTCATTTTACAATAACGGTAACATCGTCATAATTACTTATCATTTTGCAATATGCAATTTTCATTTATAGTATAAAATGTTAAAGGAACTTATATAGAGTGCCCCACTGTATTATTTTTCATTAACAGATTATTTAATAATTTAATAATTTCGAATTTTTTCCCAATAAAAGAATATTCTGCCCAAGTTTCCAAAACCAAAAAGATAAATGACAAAAGCATATTCTTTAATTAAAATTCAAGACTTTATGTTAACGTTCAATTTTAATTGAAAATCTAAATTAAAAAGTTGCAACAATTTTGTGATGAGAAAAAATGAACTCCACATTAGTATAAGAATCTGCCTTCTATTAAAAAATAGAAGTCGAATATTCTCCATATGCATAACTTTTCAGTAATGAGCTATACATTTCGATAATACTATCCTTTTTTCTTATAAGAATATATTCTATGTATTTTACTGCGAGGAATTTGTTACACAAAACTGTAATACATTACAACTGTAACACTTGAAATATTACATTTACTACATATCTGTACAAAGAAAATTTACATCGTTGAATTATTTTATCGTTTGCACATGTAGATTTTTTATATCAACCTCGTTGATTAACGATTTTGCAAATGTATCGGCGTTAGCTTCCTTATTTAAGAAATCCGACACTAACTGCGATGCCGGTTTACCGCCTCCGTGCGCTAAGCACTCCCTTCGATAACGATTACCCGCTGACCGACAGAAAGGATCGTTGTGGAAGTAAGTTTGCCAAATCCATGCGGCAATTGCACGAGATATTAGATAAGAATAATATTTCGCACCGTATCCGACCAAATGAGAGAATCTCAATTGCCATGCCTATAAATAAAATAATGAGCTTATTGTAGTATTAAAAACTACAAATTGTTATAACTAAAAACCGAAACGATTATAGCAATCTATTTTTTTGTAAACGTGCAAGATCTGTGCCCCAGAATCAACTCAGAAAATTAATGAATACATACTGTATTTTTCACATATGGAAGGCCGTAATATTCCTTCTGTACATCTTCTAAAATCTCGGTGGTGGATTTTGTTAGTTTACCACTGTGATATACTTGATCCAACATGCTGTAAAACACTTGATTCTGTAATTCGGAGGCATAAAAGATGTTCTTCGAAGCGCATAGTTTGTGCAATAAATTTTCCGGCATCGGTTCTTGAGTTTGAAAATGCTTCGCAAACTTCGATACAACCTGTGATTGCGTAGGTGAATTAAAACACATTCATTGTATCATATGAGCATCAAGTATCAGCAAACTCGTATAATAATTTCATTAGTTATAGTAGGTCATACCGTAAATTATTCAATATTTACCCTAGGATCACTCGCAAAATATTCCATTAATACACTTGGTACTTCCGCGAAATCTGTGCTGCATCTAGTACCAGTAACATGCTGATATTTCGTTCGACCGAGCATAGAGTGTAACGCGTGCCCCATTTCATGAAACAAATTGTCCACAGATGACGGACTCAATAAACATGGATTTGACCAACGTGGGTGCGGCAGTGATATCATAAGTACAACTATGGGAATCTGAAATTGATAACGGTGCTACTAAATTGTCATAATTTCTGCAATTGTACAATATAGATACATGTGGAGGGGTAAAAATCATAGTGGTGTAAGTCAAATTTTTAAAAATATTTTCTCGTGTGCATAGATGCAATTTATATATTGTACAGATTGCATCTATGCACACGAGAAAATATTTTTAAAAATTTGACTTACACCACTATGGTTTTTATCCCTCCATGTACGAATAAGAGACACAAAAGGAGAAATTAATAACAAGCACATTAATAAGAAAAAAATAACATATTTAGCTATTAATAATATATATAACAACTTATACCTGATAAGAGCCATCTGAAAGTTGCTTTCCACCTTGGATTGTAAAGTGACAGTCTTGATTAGGCTTTCCTGCTCTTTCGTAAAAATCGCAGTAGATATAGCCCAAAGTCCCTTCCTCCTCATCTATTACAGCTAATTTGTGTACGTTATTCGCCCATATTTCTCCGGATAACACTGGGACGGATTCAAGTTTAACTCTATATAATGACTGTGTAAGGAAATTTAAACCTTCCATACAAGCACCGAGAGAAAAGTAAGGAGCAAACTCAGTGGTAGAAGTGTTTAACCAAGCTTTTTTCGCCTTTGCCATGAAATAGGGAGTATCCCATGGCATCAATTCCTGTTTAACAATGCAAAAAACTTTATGGTTATGAAATAGAAAATAAGAATTGATACTACAACCGCCATACATTTGATATAATTATACAAATAGTATAATCATAAACAGTATTATAAATATAATATAGCTACAGATAGATACAAACTTGTTTTATACGCGACTCAGCATCTTTCATCTTTTGCATCTCTTGAAAATCTTGTGTCGCTTTAGGCTGCAGATTGTCGTTTAATATATCGAGAAATTCCTTCACTACGACTGGCGATTTGACTGTACTTCCTTTTACAGCTCTATAATAAAAAGTTTTTAAATTATTTACTCGTGCATTTCCGTTCAAAAGATTAATTAAAATTACCTGCATGCGTATGATGCAAATCCGCAAGATTCCGCCAGCAGATGTCTGGAGTGCAAGAGTTCGTGCAGCAGATACTCTTGTTCCTTATCCGGGAATAAAAACAGTTTGTATGCCGCTTCGCGAACAGCGGTATTAGAAGAGTCTGTGTAAAATCCTTGCACTAATACCTGACCGTTCTCCGTTACAAAACTGTGAAACGTATCCGATATCAACGAGGAACTTTTCTAAAGCTTATACCTTCGAAAAGTTTTAAACAAAACAGAATTTAGTCGAATGACGAAACGAATAGTCGACTGAATTACCGTACTTACTACTGCCTAATAACGTCGGGTAACATGTTGGCATTAACTGTCCTCGGGGTAACGGCGCCAGCCATAAACTTTTGACCTACCTAGAGATCGGAAAGAAAAAGCACATGTGCGAATTTGACGATTAGAGATAATCGTTAAATAATATTTACTTGCAGGATATAATCGTTTAGCTCGACTACTCTTCTTCTTTGCCTTTCCGGCAAGTGTATACCGCATTGCTCAAAATCGAATAGGAACAACTTAGCTACGTGATTGTCTATATCAGATGTCACTTGAGTATCACCGTTACTTGTAACTTGTTTCAGTGAATCGTACAACTCCCGATGTGTATTTAACCTGCAGAACATTTAATTTATAAACACAATTGCTGTAGCTGTAAATTAATCTTGTTAATAAATCACTAATGCCTGCTCATTACAGATGCTATGTTTTTATTATATCTTTATATTACTTAAACCTTTTTTATTGAGAATAAAAGCACAAATCCATGCATATTAATAAAATCTAGATTATAACATAAATTTCAAGAAAACTCTCAAATAATAACATAATAATATAATGACAAAATCCAAAATACATGGTTCAACTGCTACATAACAATTAAGTACATAACTTCTCAAAAGTAAACTTACTTTTCAACTACGCCGCTAATAGTAATACAAGCATCTTCAGCAGCTCTAACGTATCGTTCATCAGGATGAGCGACTCTAATAAACTCTGCCATATCCGCCACTTTACATAGCGTATTGGATAACTCGTCAAATATTTCCACCATTTTTCTCTTTCTATCCTTGCTTGTCGCTTCCTCGATGAGAACGTCGACTTTTGCCAGCGCACGATTTTTCAATATATCAAAGCCATCCTCGGTTTTCAGCTCCGGAATGCCAAACAGTCCCTTGAAGACATTTTTAAGCAATGAAACATGTATGCAAGATATAATTTAATACAATATAAAATTGGACAAATTTATATTATTGTGTGCACATTGTATTTTAATTCAAGTATCAACTGCCAACTAAAAAAGTATTTAGTTCAGTATTTATTTGATAAATACTCAATTTAAATATCTTTTAAGTTTTGCTGAAGGTCCATTAATTTAATGTCGTTCTGTATAAAAACTCATTTTTAAAATATTAGAAAAATAAATATATAAAAAAAACCTCTCGAGACTTACTGTTTCTTTCTTTAACACATTCGCCGGATAATTTTCATCATTAACGGTGGAATTAAACGCCGTGGCGAGGGGTGACCATGTGTTCAGTCTCCTGCCGCTCCGTACATTTCGGAAGATCTGTCTTTGAAATATTCGTAACATCCTTCGAAAATGTGAGAATTGTAGCGTAGAGAGACGGTTGAACGATCCGTGGAAATTAATGAGAATCCTTCACGATAATATAATTAATGCAAACCCCTCTGTAGTAATTAATGAATAAGCGGCTGCGCGTATGTTTACTAGTGTCAACAAGCGCGCATCCTCACAGGGCTGCGTTCGGAAACGTCACCCGAGTGCACACGAGTATACTCCCTTCTCTTTCTATCTCAGCGAGTTAGAAGGAGAAGGGAGTATACCCGTGTGTACCCAGGTGACGTTTCCGAACGCAGCCCAGAATCGCTGGCTGGAGGGAATAACAATAACCTACAAATCACGTGTCAGCCTGCAGCCAATCGACATATCTTCCTTTTCTAAAAGGAGAAAGAGGAACGTGCGTCCTTTTTCCTCGTGCTTCTGCGTTCCAAAAGAAAAACAAAAGAATGCACAGCATGCCTCTGGTGAAAAAAATGTCATATTTTCTTAGTTACTTTCAGAGATAATTGGATGAGGATTTTCGGAATATATTTAATATCAGTATCTGTATATAATACAAATTTCTGATAAATTGCACAGATTTTCTCATATTTATTCAGATTTATATGTTTTGGCAAGAGAAATTTGTATTCTTTTATTCTTATTTTGTCTGAGTTTTTCTGAAATACGTTCTAATTTTTATTTAAAAAATTTGAAAAATTCTAAGTAGGTATTCTGAGAAAATCTGAAAATTTTTATAGAAATTCTAATTAATAATATGAAAAATTCTGATGAGACATTTTTCCACCAGAGAAGCAATACTTCTCCAGTGATTTACTAAAGTCATGTAATCAGAATTATTGAACTTTCTAATCTCGTAGAATTTATAGAGTCATTGGTTGAACGTGCGGTTAGTCGGTTGAGGTTAGGTTACTATCAACAACAACACGTTCCGTGCATAAAGTATTCAATATAAGTACTTGATATAACGATTTGTATTAGTCAAGTCACTTAGTTAAGTAATGTTAAAAATGAGCAATCAACAATTGAAGAGGTATCTCTTTTGGTTCGCTCACGAGCATGTTGACTTCCGGTTGGCCGTGAGTATTTTTTCGTCAAAAAACTTAATGATCATAATTACAGACTGATTTCTTAAAGTGCTAAAATAGCTATTATATTTCACATACCATATGTCAAATTTTTTTTAAAATTTACGTTTCATACTTTGTAAAAATTGCAAAATTTTTTTACACTTTTATTTTTAAAGTATATTTGTGTTTGCCTATATAGGCTGCAAGATTTTTATTTTAGTAAATTTTACATAGGAAGATGAATGTAATGTTATCTTAATATCTGTCATAGGTATTTACTTTTTATATCTATGCAAAAACATATATTTATATTTTACTGAAAACAAAGGTGTTCAGAGCCA
Source organism: Temnothorax rugatulus (assembly GCA_035220575.1). Taxonomy (NCBI): domain Eukaryota; kingdom Metazoa; phylum Arthropoda; class Insecta; order Hymenoptera; family Formicidae; genus Temnothorax; species Temnothorax rugatulus. The sequence goes on along the minus strand of JASTWL010000846.1, from coordinate 53,266 downwards.
CAACTTTTAATGTTTGATGCTTTCATAAATGTATACTTTATATATTGAACATTGTTTTCATATTCATTGTATTTTTCAGGAAATGGAATCTATATTTGACATGTTTAACATTAATCCATGCACAATAACGAGGCCGAAGGAACATGTAAGGAAGTATGAACATTATTAAACATATATGGTGAAATGTAACATATTTTTCTAAGACATGCATTAGGTACATATGTAATCCATACTGGTACAGATTAAGAAGCGGTTTCTTCGCAAGAAGTATTTGCTTGCAGTTTTTGTGATATAAGAACAGTTTTAAAACAATTTTGCAAATGAGAAAAATCTGATGATTTGTGAAAACGTTATAATAGTACAAATATCAAATTGTACTTTAAACTTACATATATAACTTAATATGTAACTTACATACAAAAATATCAAATTTTATCAAATAATAATAAAATAAAAGTCAATATTATTAGCATATATATTAAAACAAATAATATAGTGTGCAATATAGTGTGAACCGAGAAATAGATTTGTCAAATTTTTTCAGCCTTATTGGATCATGGCTTTACCTGATGAAAATGCAGTACATCAAATCGCCAGTAGAGCAGTCTCGTTACGTTTCTGTTTGGAACTTTGGGCACAAGATAAACAAAACGATGACTTACACAATTCCTTGAAAGCTTACTCCGTCAAAAATTCGGAAGCTATGGCCAGAGATAAGAAAAAATCGTTCAAGATCGTAGTGGAGACTTTCTGCAAACATTTCTCGCAACGTGAGAAAATAAATAAAATCGAAGTAAGTCGTTGATATTTCTGGATTTATGTTAGCACTAATCCTACACTGCAATAAAATATAACTGCTGAAAATATAATTTAATAATAAATTTAGGTTAATTTAATTAACGTAATGCTATTAATTTAATGCAATGTTGGGGGAAGTCTTTTAGTTATCTACCTTTTGAAGGACCAGTTAAGTTGAAAAATCCGGATATCACTCTATGCTATATAGAACATTACGGACTTAATCCCAACAACATTCCTGAAGAACCCCATGAATATTTCTTTGGAAGATGGGTTAGTAATGTAATTGCATATTAATCAATATTTATAGGCTGTAATATCATTTCATTATAGATTGCCAATGGTCAGCGAGAGTTAATTCAAAAGTTGTCACTAAAAACTAGGAAATTTATAGGAAATACGTCAATGGATCCCCAGCTGTCGCTGATAATGGCAAATCAGGCACAAATTAGAAATGGAGACCTAGTTTTCGATCCGTTTGTGGGGACCGGCTCCTTGTTAATTGCCGCATCACATTTTGGAGGATATACATTCGGAACAGACATCGATTTTTTAATGCTTCACGGCCGTACGAGACCTACACGGATATCGCAAAAGGTATCGCTAACGAGAGCTTCATTATTTCTCTATCTCATATATATAATTTTATCAGTTTAATACACAAAGTAGCACAAAAATTCTCCAAAATAGTGAATAATGAATAATTATATTGAATATAGACAAGGGAAAAAGACGAAAGTGTCGCAGCAAACATGCGTCAATATGGAATGAGTTCTTATTATCTCGATGTCGTGGTGGCAGATTTTTCGTATCCACTGTGGCGAGCAGACTTACGAATAGATGCTATCGTAACGGATCGTGAGTATAAATGCTGCATAAAATTTTCAAATATAGATTATGGAAATCCATTAAAATTGACGAGTAAAGCAAATTACAATTTTATGATAAGAATTTAATGTTAGAAAAGAAACTCTTTTGCAGCACCTTATGGTATAAGGGAAGCTACAGAGCGTATAGGTACTATGAAAATAAATCCAGTGATAGAGGAACATCAAGCAACTTCTCACATTCCTTCAAAAATTGTTTACGGCTTGAATCAAATATATAAAGACTTGTTGTGTTTCTCTGCGAAACATTTGAGACTTCAGGGTAGACTGGTCTGTTGGTATCCATTGTTTAGGTATACATAATATTTACCATTGAAATATGTAAAGAAATTTCGCAACACATTAAAAATGATTGAGTACCTACTAATTATCTACCGATTAGTAGACAAATATTGTAAATTTTTTATTTAGGGACCAATACATGGAAGATCAATTACCAGCGCATTCTTGTTTAGAGCTGATAGCCAATTCTGAGCAAGTATTGAGCAACTACACCAGTAGAAGATTATTAACTTACAAGAAAGTTAAAGAGCCGGAAGTACGTATGCATGAACTATAACATTTTATTAATTCTTAGTTTTCACATCTAGAAAATTTCAGATAAAATGTAAACACGTACTAGAATTCTTTATGTAATATAGAAGCACACACACAATTCCTTCTTTTCTAAATTAAAGCCGCGGTTTATTCTCATTTTCTATGATCTTACATTTCGCTGGTATGTGATTAAACTATATAGAATATTTAATTTTTGGTGGCAGGCAACTGACGAGAGCGTTATCATGAATTTAATTGATTTCCGTGAGAAGTATTTTGCATTACGCGAGGAAACGAGGAAGGAAAAACGAACGAGGAAAGCCACAGAAAGAGCAAAGAGACGAGAGGAGTGGGAACGAAGTAACAAGGAAGTTACCGAAAGATGACTGTAGAACAGTTTTATATAGTATTATATAAAGGATCATTCTTTTAATTTTATATATCTTACTCTCATTATGAGAAGATATATAATTATTCAAAATTATTTGTCAAAGTATGACTGTCTGATTTTGCAACTCTTGTTTATTTTGTACAGAATAGTAAAGGTTGAAAGGAAAACAAAGTCGACAACGATTTAGAAATAAATATTTTTTTCACACATGATATATCCTATCCATCAACACCGTTTTTTATTGTATTAATAAATGTAAGATATAACCGATACCTAATTACCAATGAAATAACGATGATATTGAATGAGTTACTACAGAGTCGAAAGAGTGACGACAATCACAAAATCAATGATTATAACATTTACTTAATAACATATACGGTAAGGTACGGAAATACGAATGTATATTCAGAAGGTAATTACGTATGGTGCACTTAAAACTCGACAATGGTACTAATAGATTAATTAACTAATATATCAACATATACACAATTGTACATGGATATTGGCAAAATTACCTGGAACAAGACAAAATTAACTACAGCGTGAGTACGTACGTTGTATAATGAATATCAAAATGAGAAAAAAATACCGTCCGAAATGTATTCTGATCAGATTTTGTTACTTTTTTTTTTTAACTACACAGAGTTAAAGAAACGCATCTAAAGTTTCTCAGGTTCGGTAGATTCTTTGGAAATTGATAACGCAATAGCTTTAAACATATATCACTTACATATATCTCGCAAAATTAAAATAAATATAAGAATCGTTAAATATCATAATACCTAAGCTTCAAGTTGCAATTGTCCTAGTAAACGTTCTACGTTTTTAATGTCTTCATTTGAAACTTTACTTTCATATTGTTTCTCAATTTGTTTACTAGCCCACTCACTCAGCTTCATCGCTTCCTTCTTCTTGGATGAAGGACATTTAGGTGATGTCGCAATATTATTTGTCGTCTGAAAGTAGATAGATATTTGCAAAAATATAAAATAAAAACTTTTCGTAATTGGTATGTAGTATTATAATGCGACAACAAAACTTACTAATAACAAGCCATATAGAGCTCTAATATTATTTGGATTTAATTTTGCAGCTTGGCAGAAATATGCTCTTGCTAGTTCCATGTTATCAAATCCGCCCTATATAATAAAGCATAATTTATATAAACTTCTTTTTATATTGATCTTATATTAACAAAGTATCTAAAAATGTATCTAAGGTATATATTATTAACTCAGTAAGCAAATGTTACAATTTTTGCCAATCTAAGTAAATATGATTATTATTATCATAAGATCCTAGATATATGTATTACCTGAGAATATTTTATTTCTGCGTATCTTTGGTAAATTAAATGACTGTGTGGATTATGCAATATAAGTTCTTCCATGCAATAAGCTGCTTTGGAATACTCCTGTTCTTGTAAATATAGGTCACACAGCTCGTGCCATGCTTCTTGATCGCTCATAAATCTAAATGATTCCATAATATTACACACAGTTTTACATATAAATTAATTTTATAAATATTAAACATATAATATAAGCATTCAAATACAAAATACATATCACCCACCTTTTCAAATACTCTGTAAGCTCCTTAATTGCTTCTGGTATACGTCCCCGAGCCTTCAAAATAGCGACACGACGTTTTCTTGGCGCGGCATTGGTCTCATCTCTCTTTATGATGGAATCCAAAACTTCCATCGCTTCATCATACCTGGAAAAAATATCAATAGAACATCAGAACAAATATTATTACATATTTGCACATGCATAATGACACATTATAAAATTACATTTCTAACGCTTCCAAATGCATGGCGTGATACTTGTGAACACGTAAACTGCCAGGAAAGGCGCGCATTAAAATTTTGATGCAATATTCGGCTAACGGTAATCGATAACAATCCAATGCGGCGACACACACTTGTTCCAGAACCAGATACTCTAAATAATGAAAGATAAAATATATAGGTACAATATACAACTTTTGACAGGTTTAAGAATAGGAAGATATATATTGATCGATAATACTTTCATTGCCCAAACGATCCATCTTTCCCATCAGTGTATTTTCCCAAAAGTCTACTACATCTTTACTTCGTCGCTCAGAATCTTCTCTCCAAGTTCTCAGCAAATCCCGTACTTCTGTATAACAAAATCATAGAGAAAATTATCATCATGATTCTAATGCAATTAATTCTAAAAAATATACCATCGATTGTAAAAAAATAATTTACAAAATGGTATCCCTTACTCAGCAAATTATTGATTTAACATTTTTACCATGTTTTAATGTCTAAAGTAAATTTGTAAGTAATAGAGGATACATCATTAACTCCAAAATACTCAAACCAAATAAAATATATATACAATGTACATCAAAATGTGAATTAGAAATGTGCCAACGATGTGAAATTTTTATTCAACAATGATGCAACTTTTTATAAAAGTTTCTTAAGATTAAAATACTCCATAACGTAGAATTTTTGTTCAAGGATCGGTACTTATATCAAGATACTTTCTAAAACATATGTCTAACGCAACATTACTATCAATTATTAAAATGTAACGTTAGCATTAATGTTTACTTTAGAATTAAACAGGATGTGGTACGTTAACGTATCGCGTTAACTGTCACGCGCGGCCGAAAAACTCACCCGTCCAAGACAGCTTGTCGTAGCATCCTGCCATTGTTATCGCTTTGTAAAACTAAAAATATCTATACAATAAAGAGTACAGTAAAATTGTTGTCGCGTTTTTTTTTTTGGAGGTTCTCCTCGGTAAGGAGGAATAGGTGCCTTCAACTCTACTCCCAAAATTATACAGCACAGTGTTGTCGCGCACTGCTTTGTAGAGGTTATGCGATGTGGCACGCAGCGCCCGCGACACGCAGTGTAAACATCGTCGGATTAAATTTGTAAAAGAAAAAAAAATATCCCTTCCGTTTTCTCGTGAACGGAAAAAAAGAAGCACGAAAACCGCAACGTAATCGCCGCCGCGAGAACCCCTCGAGCGTGCCGATTCCCTCAGCGTAGAGGATAATTATGATAAATAATGAATATGAAAGAGGAACGTGAGGAGGGGGTGACAGCTATTCACTTCGTCATGGTTGTAAAATTAATGCCTGTGGTCATGACAAAACATATGATTCGACTCATCTGTTCCTTCTGGCCTGCACCGTGTTGTCACTTCTGCACTCAAAATGCAATTAGATCGATTTTAGGATGTAGAAAGGAGGAGAGATAAAAAATACAAGAAATTAGCTGCAAAGGCAGTAATGCGATCTAAAGTGACTCGATTACTCGTAATTAACTTGTGTTGTGTACATACATGATTACACATGTATGTTAATTGTGTTTCGCAATTCGCACACATTTATGCATGGTACATGCATGGATAGTCCATTAATTGCACTTCTTGCACCTAATCCTTTTGCCCTCTGTCCTGCCCTTTAAGCGTAGGTTAGGTCAAAAAGGCACCTAAGCAAACTAAAGTCTTGTATGCAAAAGCTAATTATAAATCACCGTTATTTGTTCTTATAACGGAATATGCGATTTTGGGCGCAATCAAGTCTCTCGGCCAATTTAACCTAATTTAATCTAATGCTTTGTACACAGAATGCGATGGGCAATTATTTCTCGTTGTGTATCTGTCGCTTCCGGAAAAGACAGGAAAAGCGGAGGGTGACTCTGACCTAACTGTGATTAATTTAATCGGCGAGTAGCTCAAGTAATACCTCCATTTCGTTATCTATCTATCTCATTTCAGGCGCGGATATATTCTAACGTACCAATTTAAAAAGAATAGGCTCTTCGCTTATATTTCTAATCCTAATCGCTCTAACCTCTTTAAAAATTTCTTAAAACTTTTGGGAGGTCGATCAGAGAGGCGCGCGCGGGATCCGTCGGTACTAACGGGAACAGGTGTCATTGGTGTCAAGCGTAATCATCGCTCGAACGCGTCGTGGGTGGCGAGACGCCAGGGGGCGCCACATGCCACCCCGCGAGCCCCTCGGGTGGCTCTTGTCGCTCCCGTTCCCAGGCGGAATCATCGTCGCCCCGTCGCTGTTTTCTGTTGTGTTTTTGGGGCCCGGGACCGCGCCGTCAAAAGGGGGAAAACGAAGGCGGGCGACATGCCGTCGCGATAATCGGCCGTAGGGGCAGCCGTGTGTGCCGTGTGTGCGCGCGCGCGCGAGTGTGCCGTGTGCGGGGCCCGAACGGGGGTTGATCATCGCGCCGCGCGTCCCCAACACACACGCGTCCGTCCGTCCGTCGTACGTCGGCCGCGCCGCGTGCAGGCAGGTGTAATTTAATAAGCGCAGGCAGGCTGGGGAGGCTGGTGGCTGGCTGGCGATTTAACAGGATATCGATTTGTCTGGTGGCGGCGAGCCAGTGCCGCCGCCGCCGCCGCCACCGCCGCCGCTGCCGCTGCCGCTGCCGCTGCCGCTGCCGTTCGCCGCCGTTCGCCGCCGCCGCCGCCGCTGCTGCTCGCGGCACACACACCGCACTCGCACAGGACACGCAGCACCGCGTTACGGCTGTCAGGCGTTACGGGGACAGACCCGACAGACAGCCATGGACGTCGATATTTTTGGGGCACAGCGATGTGCAGCTGTGCCGTGTGCGTGCGCGACCGCGTGCCCGATAGGCGACGAGATGTGACGCGAGACGGCCGCCCCGGCGACGATTATTCCGTTTCAACACGAAGAGAGGAGAGCGTGGCCAGAACGGGCAGAGAACGAGAGAGAAAGAGAGAAAGAGAGAGGGAGAGGGAGAAAGAGAGAGAAGGAAAGAGAAAGATAAAGGAAAGACATACGTATACACACACGGGCAATACACGGTTGCGATCGGTCCTGAAGCGGATGCCTACGTACGAGAAGGTCCGTTCGTTGTGTCGGCTCGTCATACGTGTGTAACGCTCTTCCCGTAGGTCGCCCGTTCAATTGTACGTGTGAGCGTTATTTATCGACGATCGTAGATAACGATGGAGCTCAACGGTGCGGGTTCGCCCGTGGGGGCCGTGGCCTGTCCCGTGTGTACCCTGTATTTACGCGAGGGCATCAGTCTGCAGAAGCATCTGGATACTCACCCCAAGGAACAGGTTATAGAGGCTCTCATCAAAGCCAGCGCTTCCTCGTTACAGACCCAGCAGCAACAGCACCAGCACCAACAGCAGCAACAAGCTCTATCAGCGTCAGCAGCAACGTCATTACCATTATCGCTGCAGCCGCAGGCTGCGCTTCAGACCCCTACCTCCATCCAGGCGCCCCAAGCGTCCACCCAAGTATCGCAGAATGCGCACATTTCTACTCACTCTCCGTATCCCGTAGGACCCATCTTCGAATGTCCGCCCATAAGCACCATGATGCCGCCGCAGTTCACCTCATTTAGCTATCAGCAATTCGTGAACAATGGGACCATGATGATACCGCAGTACGCGATGGCGCCGCAAGCCAATCAGATGATGCAGATGCTGTATCCATACGGTATGTACCAACAGCAAATACCCACCGTCCAAATGATCTCACCAGTTGCAGCTATTCCCGGGGCGACGACGACGACGAGGGTCCGACCGGTGGTCACCGTGGCCGGGGAGAGCAACGTCAGAACCCTGACGGTTCCTGTAAATAGTCCCGAGCCGAAGCAGATTCTGCCGGAGATACTGCCGGATACGGAACCTGAGTCCGGGCAAGTTATACCGGACGTGACCCTCTCGGCCTCGCCTGTGCTGCAAAATGAGGATACATCCATCAGAGCGAGGGAGGAGAGCGACGGCAGCGCGCTGCCGATCGATCACCGAGGACAGCAGACGCAGAGTTCTGCGTCTCCCGGTGAAAGCGCGGCGCAGCACGAATACAATCCTATTCCTAGGTCTATTACAATTGCTTGCGCTATAGATAACACGGATGACAAGGTGGAGAGTGTATTGCCAGACATGGTGGACGAGGAGCCATCGACCAACATTTTGACCACGGACTTGCAGTGTAAATCTGTAACGTACGAGCAATCGGAGCAGCAGTTTACGCAACAAGTCGTCGACGAGGAATACGTGAGTGTATCCAGCAGAAAAATACCCAATGAGACGGCCGATATCGACTCCGTAGCTTGCGAGCGCGAATCGGAAGTGATGAGTGACGAAGGACCCGCGAGTCCCGGCAGCAACGTTAACAGTAACGTCGGATCACCACGGGATCTGATAGCAATAGACGCGTTGAAGGACTCTGTCCAACCTGAGCTTAACTCGGTGGAAAAATTGGAGAGTTTGATAACCATAATGGAAACGGAGCTCAATAACGCTTCGCTTGAGAAGGAAAGTGATACGTCAAACAATCAGGAAAGACTGACGGACACGAAGGAGAAAACCGCTGCGGTGGATAGGGAGGAGACTGTGATTCACGACACGGTGGTCACGATCCCGGGCTCCCACGAGAAGGATCACATATTGCCCGACGTACAGGAGGAGAACAAGTGGGGCTCGAGCAATTACACACCTAACGAACTGAGAACGCTAGAGAAAACTTGTGATTCGTCGTACCGAGTAAACTGCATGAAAATAAATGACGCGCTGGAAGGACTGGAGAGAACTTTTCGTTCGGATAATTATAAGTATAGTTTTTCAGCGCCCGCGTCCCCAGTCGCGAGGAAGAAGAGCCGCAGAGTCGTGCGCCGCTACAGCTCGCGATCGGAACATGGATCGTGCGAAAATCTCAGCGTGTATCGCTACCGTGCCGCTTTCGACGACGCCGTAACGATGCACGAGGACGATGACGACGATGACGACGACGACGACGACGACGATGACGAGGACGACGAGGACGTGGACGATCTCGAGAAGATTGAGGAGGATAATTTCGACGAGGCGGACATGGAGATCGACGAGATTCCCAGTCCGCACACGCCTTTCGCGGACTGCGGCGTCAGATCGCACACGCCGCTGTCCACGATCAGCGGCATTTCCGTGTTGAGAGTTAGGAAAGATCTCAGCAAGCCGTGCTCACCCACGTCCATGCATTCGTTTCATCACGTGGACAGCGATAGTGTGACTCACGACGAGGACAGCAACGGCGTGGGTAACACCGCGGAGAAGGATCCGATCGACTGTTCGCAGGTGGACGAGGAGAAAATCAAGACTGATCATCAGCATCAGGAGACGCAGGCGGTGGCGGTGTGCGGAAGTATCGCCAAGGTTCAGGAGTCGAGCAGCAGTTACGCGTACCATCAATCAGTGATAACCGAGCACATCAGCTCGTTCCCCGTGATACACTCGCAGTCGTCCGTCTTGATGCACGAGTCGTATTCCATCACGACCAGCACCAAGACGCAAAACCTCCTGAATCTCTCCGAATCGATAAATCCCACAACCAGCACCGAATCGAGAAGCTTTCACTCTGCCAAGTCGTTGACGCCGAAGCAATCGATGGAACTGCTCAACATAAATGAAGATGCTCACGCCGGGCCAATGAATGTCTTTGAATTCGACGGACTGCAAATATTAGTTCCTAGTTCGTTTATAAGTGACTCGTCCCAGAAAGCGGTGAGTGCGACCAGCCAGCAATCTATGGCGAGTAGCGAGGGTGCAATAGGTATCGACGAGGAGGTGAAGAGTATTAATATGCGTGCCGACGAGACCATGCCGCCTAGGGGTGAATTGTCGGAGCAAGAGAGTAATGGATGCACGGAACAATCCGCATGGCAGGTTTGTAACGTGCATTTTTTTATGTCTCCACGTATGGTAGAAGTTCTTTGTACATACAGTTCTTTATTCGCATCTTCGTATTATATTTATACGATTGTATGTGCATGCGTACATCTTTTATATTCACAAAAATGTTGCATAAACGTTTTGATTCATAACTGGATTCGCAGATTTTTCTAACGTGTAATAAAAGATACAACACGTAAAAGAAAATTTTTTTATTTATATACTTATTTCGTGATAAATTTATGAGTAAAAGATTTATTGAGATTTTAATTATTAAATTGATTTTTTTTTTACAGTTATTAAAATATGCCGAGTTGTGCATATGTACATTCCAAGGCTAATTATTAAAGGGGCAGTACCACTAATACAATATACTTTGTTACATTATTCTCGTAAAATTATTGCGAAATTCTAATGAAATTATTATCATGATTGTTATCATAAAATTTTCATATTTAAGTGTTCTCTCTCTGTTATATAGCTGAAAAAATATTAATAAAATTATCTTGTTGTAACGATGCTACAATATGATAATTTTTATACATATAAATTAATTATACAGAGATTAAATAAATGTAGTTAAGTTAAAAGTTATGCAAGTTAAATAGTGATAAATTTAATAATATGAACAAACGTAAATCACTTATTACAATTCGTATTTAAAAATATTGACAGTGAATATCTAAATATATATATATATATATTGATCACGTTTAATCACATGCTTTGTGTAATGCGTTTTCCGTGTTTCTAAGATGCGTTTTTACTGTGTAGTTGTACATGGGTCAAGAATCGTCACGTATGTCCACCTCTTACGATCTGTTGGCTCGAGAAAGCTGGGAAGAATCGGAGGGATCCGACAACGAGATCAGCGGGCCGTTGTTGGACAGCAGATCGTTGGCCACGCACTTTACTTCGAGCCTGTTTCTGGATCGGGACCGAAAGACACCGACTAAACGAACATTCAAGTGTTCCCACTGTAGCGAAGTGTTTGATTGTCCGAAAGAACGTAGAGTTCACAGCACAACGGTACACAAGGATGCGATGCCCAGTAGCAGTAGAGACCAGCTGGATCAGCCGGAGGTGAAGGACATCAAGTTGCTGGATAGTCGCATGAACATGTTCGACGACATATTCATGCCGAGTATACACATGCAGCAGCACATGTATCATCATCAGCAGCCGCTCCTGCACCAACTACAGCCACCGTCGCAGCCTGGATCGGACGGTCTGACGAAGGCCGAGGCCGACCAGAAGATCGGCGAGAATCTGGTGATACCGTCGAACATCGAGGTGATCTGCACAATATGCAATCAGCGATTCAACAGCGAGAAGTCCCTGCAGGCGCATCACCGGCGCATGCACATCGCCGACGTGAACAAACGCATACGCGAGACCGCCAAGTGCCAGATATGCAACGAGGAATTCCCGTCGGTGTTCCTGTTCAACGCTCACCTGAAGATACACCCGTTAGAGTGCGGACAGTGCGGCAAGTATTTTTATCGCAAGCAAAACTTCAAGCTTCACATGAAACGTCACTTGGGCATCAAGCCGTTCCCGTGTACCGTGTGCGACAAGGCGTTCCTCACCAAGCAGAAGCTGGAGGAGCACACCAACGGCCACACCGGCAACGCGCCCGTCAGGTGTAGTCTGTGTAACGAGACTTTCCGCAGATACTCGAATCTGACCCAGCACAAAAACAGGCATCACCTCAACATCAAGAAGAAGCTCAAGGACTACATATGCCACTGCGGCGAGGTGTTCCACACGAAGAAGAAGCTCGCCTGGCACAAGGAGACGCACGACGAGAAGCCTAAGGCGTGCACGTATTGCAACGAGCGATTTATCCACATGGCCAGTCTGACGCGTCACATGCGTCGCGCTCACAATCGCCGATTCGTTCCCGACGCTCAGCGCGAGAGCGAGAACGTCGAGTGTCCGATCTGCAAGTGCATCTACCTGCGATCGTCCCTGGCGGTACATATGCGCGTGCACAACGGCGAGCGGCCGTACGAGTGTCAGGTCTGCTCCAAGGCGTTCAGCACCAAGTGGAACCTGCAGCTGCACAAGTGGACGCACGCGGCGCGCAGCACCAAGCCGTTCAAATGCAACCAGTGCAGCGCGGCGTTCTACCGTCACAGCGATTACACGGCCCACATGAATTCCCATCGGAACGTACGGCCGTACACGTGCAACTACTGCGGCGCGCAGTTCATCCGCAAGTACAACTGCCTGCGGCATGTGAAGGAGCACGAGGAGAACAAGGCGTACACCTGCGACGTGTGCAACAAGACCTTCCACCGTTCGTACTATCTCAAGGAACATCTGCGGGTGCATTCGGGCGCGCGTCCGTACACGTGTCACATCTGCGGCAAGTCCAGCGGCACGAAGTCCAATCACAACAAGCACGTGCGAATTCATCACGCGCGCGAGCCTGTAAATACCGAAAATTGAATGAGGATCGCCAGATCGTCTGCCCGCTACATTGATTTTGGCGCTTTCGTGGTCACAATCGGGACGAGTTGGACGACTCAGCGCGGCCGCCTGTGCTGTACTTATAGCGAGATTAGTGCGTACAGTTCTCAGAAAAACTGGAACTATACTTTTACACTTTGATCGGGTATTGATGTAATATCTTGACGAGTTTCAAGTCTCCATGCTGTGGACGCTCTTCAGCGTACCTGTGGCATGTTTGAAGCTGAGCTCGTCGAAGTTGTAATCACGGTGTTAAATCCTAGTTTTGAACCGGTTTTCGAACTGGCTTGGTTCAGCCTGAATTCTACGCGGGACAGTCCTGCTAACTGGTTAGCAATTCGCTGTCCTCTTCTAAATTATAGCTACAATTACCGTCGGTACTACGAAATTTAGTTAAGATTATTTAGCGCCGATCGACGTACGGAAAACGGCAGTCGATGTTTCATTGTACTCGATCGGGGACACCGTGTCGCGTTCACGAGATACGGAAGGAGATATTTAACGAATATGTACGGCTGTACGCGTATACGCGCCGATGACAATGAAGACAATTAAGTCACCGTAACGGTATTCGAGTGCTGAGTCTAAAGCACTGGGTCTACTGTTAAGGGTTTTTATTCGATTTCGTATATATACGAGTGTATACTACGTTATACATGCCGTACATTTTTAATATTATTATACTATAAAGGTACATGAATTTTTTATATATCCGAAAGTGTCTTATGGTAACACTTTAAGCATTGCCATACGTAGAATAATTCGGAGACATTAACATTGTCGTCTGTGTGGTTTAATTCTAAATAAGTAAATTCATCTTATCTAAAGTCTCTTTTTTTTTCCTTTTTGATTAAATCGCTATTGAATCACTATAGCTGTTGTATTATTATTAGTTTTTGTTAATAAATGCGAGGTATTTTTTTTATTTCTAAGAGATTCATTAGTACACGATTTCTTTTGGCATGCGTATAATATTTAAACTATGTTAAAATGTGATTTAGTTTAATTTAACATGAAGCACTAAAAAAAAAGAAAAATTCTTAGATATCCAAGCATTTAAGACTAGTACAAGTGCATGCAAGTATTCTGAGGACTTTGTTCAGCAATTTCGAAATTTCCGAAAAAGCACGTCTATACATATATATATATATATATATATATGTTGTGTACATATACATTAATTCTATTACTCCGACAGTGTATTACAGCATGTTGTAATTATTTATTTCTTATTTATTAAATCAAAAAGAAATGAAAAATTAACAAAAATTTCATATAAAATTTCATGTATATTAAAATTTCCTAAATTTTATCTTAACCGAGTTTATTTATTAAAACTTGTTTTTGTTTTTTCTCTTGCAAAACTGTAGCCTTGCGAAAATATCTAAGGATCAAAGTTGTTATTTATGATATATTCGTCGAGCAACTTGATTGTATGGGGTTGGGATTTTTATTACGTTATATGCTATGTTTTAAACATTTGCGTATTAGGTAGGTCCAGTGACTTCAGACTACAATTACCTAAGCTAATGATAAATTTTTAATGAAGATTAACTATCGTAATATATGTCACAAAGATTCTTGAATAGTTCTTGCGGAGGAAAATTTGCTACGCAATGAAAGAACACGTTTGCCAACTAATAGTAATTAATTATTATATACAGATAATTAATCCAATTAATATTTACAAAGGTACACAGCACTTTTACGTGTCGATGGTTGTAAAGAATTTTCTTTTTTTACAATCTATTTTACACGAGGAGCATGCATGCAAGTGTTTTTGCGCATCATTTGCCCAATGTAAGCCCAATATAAGCATGGGACGACTCGTATTGAATTGCGATCAATTTTCTATGCAAGGGCCTATATAAATTAATATTATAATTATCGACTATCACATAACAGTTACGAAATCTTAGTTGTTATTCTTCTATATTTATATATTTTGCAATGTGTATAAGACCGGTATTTTATTGGTTATACTATAATTTCAAGACTGATCGGTGTTGGTTCTTTGCATATTGCTCTCTAATACGAATCAAAATAGTTGTGTTCCTCAATTTTAGTTTAATACCAGTCATCCATTACGATTAATAATTCGTAATAATATCATTACTTACGAAACAGAAGAATGTAAGTCCAAAAGCAAGATCATAGATTTGCACTTTCACAATGAATGAAAAAGTATTTTGATACGGAGTCAAATTATATATATAATTACATATATTAATCTGTTATTCATATATAAGTTGGACCTAATTATATATTAAATAACAGTTTCGTTAAATACTTTTTTAGTTTGAAAACGCGCAATGTTTAAAATTACATTGATTGTTGTATTGCGATTTTTATGCTGAACTTTATGTTGTATTGCGGCTATTCTTTCCAAAATATTTCAGTTGTAAAGAGTTTGTTTTAACTGCGATGCCATAAAGAAGTATCAAAATCAATCATTTTGGATTTACTTTTTTCTAACACTGTACTGTTTAAAAACAAGTATGTTATATAACCAAGCTACATGTCATTTACAAAATCAGACCAGGTCTTGTAATGTAGATGTATATGACATTGTTAAGTTAAGCAGATATGCATATTTGTGAATGCAAGAAATACGTTTAAAATTGGGCGACTTTATTATTTTGATGTAAAAGAGCAATATTGAAGAGGATATGAAGCTGGCTGCGATTTGTTTGATTGACTCGTGTGTAAATCAAATCGTCTGCTAAAACGAGTCCCAACTATTAAGTTTAAAAGAAGCGACCAAACCAGGAATGACTTGTTAGTGTAAAAAGCATGGTCATGTAAAAATTTATGGATATTTCGATAATGATTGAAATCTAAAGACATTAATACGGTGAAGTGTGCAAAAAAAGTTGGAATATATTACGTATACATATGATGGAGTCTGTTTAAAGAATATTAACCCTTTGTACTCGAAGTGTTTGTTATCCGACATTGTCAGGGATATTTCGTGTAGTGGAAGTGTGCAAGTAATTTTGTCTTATGTTATTTCTAAAATTCACTGCTCAGCTAAGATTACAACTTGTTGGTAATTTAATGTAAGAGGAATGACCGTGGGGGGGGGGGGGATATCACTACGGAAAATTAAATTTTGACAGAAGATATCTAGCTAACTCTAGAAAATATAGATTGTGGATTGACAAGAACAATCACACGCTGAAAACAATCGCGAACGTGAACGTGATAAAATAAAAGGATGCTGTGTACGTGTGTGTGTATATATAAATATTATATATATATATATTGTGAATACGTGAATCATTAAAATAGATATAGAATGTTACAATGTACTCGAGCAGCGTGGAAGTGGAAGTGAAAGTAAGTGCGATTGATAACAAACGGATTCAATTTTCGTCACAAGGTTCCACTCGTAAACAGAAAGTGGTGCATGCACGATTAAGATAGAACGAATTTATTATTGTGCGTATAACTTTGTATGGGAGGAATTTGTAACTTGTAAATGTGACGTTTTGCAGCTCTAATTTATACTTGATAGGGATAAACCAGAAAGTTAGAATATCTGTGAGAGAGGTAAATTCAATTCTTTGCAATAATATGTAATACTGATGTCGTGACTCGGCGTGAATATTTCAGGGATAGGTTTCTTTGACACTGAGGTATCGAATTTTCTTAGAGGAAGTATTCAAGTGATATTTACAACTGATTTTATAGCAACAAGTAGTAACAATACAGTAGTGCAGTATTTTCAGGGCACAATGGGAGTATTTGAATAGCAGAAATGTGACAATCCAATGACTGTCGGTTCTTCCGCCGTTGATAATTATATTCCTGGTAATTTTTATTATGTCAGAGGATATTTTCTTGTTTGCTATTTTTCTACATAATATCTTCGTTGATGAGTGAATGCATTTATATTGAAGTGATTATACTTAATGTGTCTTATATGGGTGCAGTTTTTTTTATTTATTTATTTATAATGCTCAGAAGAAAAATGTAATCATGTTTTAATGATGTTCCAATAGAATTAAATGGTATTGACTAAGTATAGCAGCATTCTCTTTTCTTTCTCTGAGCATAATAAATTGATGTTATAATTGGAAGAAAAACAGCAACGAGGAATAAATTATATACTCAGCAAGAAATCTATCCCTAAAAATACATGCTCTTATTATTCGTGCGTTTTTGCAACACTCGGTGTATTCTGGCGTGTTTTTTTGTAATACTGCAATCTTTGCATATAATATTCCTATTTGCAGGCAATATTCAAGCACAAAGGGTTAAAATATATTTCGTGATGGTCTGTACACGGAGGTAGAAATGCATCGACAGTTCTCTATAATCGACTCCATCGTTTTTATCTGTCAAATTATAGTCACATTTAGTTTTTATCACTCATCTATTAATACATCACCACAAGCAGCGATTGCACGCTCAGTCTCCTCTATCGTTTCCACTGAGTTTACTCGTTTTAAAAACGGTTTGATACGTGATGGGTATTCAGGTAGCTTGAGAAGCCCACCTTACAACCAACATCGACGTCCAGATGTGCAATTGTTTAGCTAAACTATTCATAATATATCTATTATTCATAAACGAACGTCGTTGTAAATAATGTAAATATGTACATCAGTTCTATTTTATAATAGGGCCAATGAATTGATTTGGCAATTGAGTATCATAACGAAACTCGATCTACGCTATAAGCAGATTAAAAAAATAGGGTAACATTATCATTAAAAAGGAAAAAAAAAACAATAAATCAACATATGTATACCTTAATAAAATTTATGTATTGAGGTACGTTTTTAAATAAGTTCATTTTTTCTCATTTTCTTTTCGTTCACACCAACACCCTATGCTTACAACATTAAATATAATCGCATATATGAAGTTAATTAAAAATAATTTTAAATAGATTTTTCTCAGAATGAAGTATTTGCAATTCTAATTGTAATTTATATTATATTAAAGTTGCTGAAATATTAAGCAAAAATAACTTATTGTGTAACGTTCATACTTATTATTGCATAACATGTGATTTAGAATTAAAAAATTGTAACTTGTAGATTTATTACCTATATATTACACTACGTTTAAAGTAAAAAAAACATTAAAACATTAGTAAGTGACATTAATTATGAAAAGAAACTAAATATTTTTTATTGTTTCTTAACTTCAAAGATTAAAAAAGAATTAATTTTGTAGAATAAATTTCTGTAATTAATTTCTTGTAATAAATATATTTTTTGTAAGTATACTTCATTAAAATTATTTTAACTTTTTTTTAAATTATTGATTATTTAAATTTGAATGATAGGGAATTTTTAGAAGTGTCAAAATTATACGAGAAGTTCCTATTCTTCGATTATAATTTAAATTTTAAACATTTGCGATAACAGAGGGTATATACGTATATTGTATATACGTTATTTGACAGAAAAAAATGATTCATTTCTCTATTGACTATCAAATGCAAACGAAAATGAACTAAATCTTAATCATTCTACGGTGCATAAGACATTTTAGAAATTTTGCTGTACGGTGCATTTCTAATAATTTATCTTACACGTGAAACACAGAAAAATGCATTAAATGTACTACGCTGTAAACTTAAAGTTTGTTCCTTATAGATAAACTCATACTTTTCATCGTCCCTCTTTCTCTCTCGCCAACGTTTAATCAGAAACCAGCTGTTTAATTATTACAACTTTCATTTTAAGTGCAAAAAGTATAATACAGTGCACTTACGAAGAACAGAATTGATGCTTCACGAGTTTTGTTGTGCGGCACATAACCTCAAAATGTTTGCCGCTTGATGCGCTTTTTCGAGGAAGTTGCGTAGTATATATAATATAAGGTACGAGATAATATTAAAATAACATAACGAAAAATAATAAAAAGAATAATTATCTAAAGGGAATCAATCATTTCAGCGAGATGTCGTCGAAAAGAAAAAGCGACACGCAAGTGCCGGCCGAGGAGAGCGATCTGCTCTCGATCCGGCCGCTCGGCGCGGGCCAGGAGGTCGGCAGGTCGTGTATCATGTTGGAATTCAAAGGTAAGAAAATTATGCTGGACTGCGGCATACATCCCGGTCTCTCGGGCATGGACGCCCTGCCGTTCGTCGACCTCGTCGAGGCTGACGAGATCGACCTGCTGCTGATCTCCCACTTTCACCTGGATCACTGCGGCGCGCTACCCTGGTTTCTGCTGAAGACGAGCTTCAAGGGTCGTTGCTTCATGACGCACGCCACCAAGGCCATTTATCGCTGGCTACTTGTCCGACTACATCAAGGTGAGCAACATCGCCACCGAGCAGATGCTGTACACGGAGTCCGATCTGGAGGCCAGCATGGACAAGATAGAGACGATCAACTTCCACGAGGAGAAGGACGTGTTCGGGATCAAGTTCTGGGCGTACAACGCCGGCCACGTGCTGGGCGCCGCTATGTTCATGATAGAGATCGCCGGCGTGAAGATCCTGTACACGGGGGACTTCAGCCGGCAAGAGGACCGGCACCTGATGGCCGCCGAGATCCCGAACATTCATCCCGACGTGCTGATCACGGAGTCCACCTACGGCACGCACATTCACGAGAAGCGGGAGGATCGCGAGGGCAGATTTACGAATCTCGTGCACGAGATCGTCAACAGGGGCGGCAGATGCCTGATACCCGTGTTCGCTCTGGGAAGGGCGCAGGAGCTCCTCCTCATTCTCGATGAGTATTGGAGCCAGCATTCGGAGCTGCACGAGATACCGATCTACTACGCCTCGTCCTTGGCGAAAAAGTGCATGGCCGTTTATCAGACATACGTGAACGCCATGAACGACAAGATCAGACGGCAGATAGCTATCAATAATCCTTTCGTGTTCAAGCACATTTCTAATTTGAAGGGGATAGATCACTTCGAGGATATCGGACCGTGCGTGGTGATGGCCTCGCCCGGTATGATGCAGAGCGGCTTGTCGAGGGAGCTGTTCGAGTCCTGGTGCACAGATGCGAAAAACGGGGTGATAATAGCCGGCTACTGTGTGGAGGGAACACTGGCGAAGACGATTCTGTCGGAGCCGGAGGAGATTACGACTATGTCCGGGCAAAAGTTGCCGTTGAAGATGTCCGTCGACTACATATCGTTCTCGGCTCACACCGATTACCAGCAAACCTCGGAATTTATACGTACTTTGAAGCCGCCGCACGTGGTGCTGGTGCACGGCGAGCAGAACGAGATGGGCAGGTTGAAAGCGGCGTTGCAACGGGAGTACGAGGACGATCCCAACACCACCATGGAGATACACAATCCGCGAAACACGGTCGCGGTGGAGCTCTACTTCAGGGGCGAGAAGACCGCCAAGGTGATGGGCACGCTGGCGATGGAGGCTCCTAGACCGGGGCAGAAGTTATCCGGCGTGTTGGTCAAGAGGAACTTCAATTATCACATGCTAGCCCCGTGCGACCTGTCCAAGTACACGGACATGAGTATGAGCCAAGTTATACAGCGGCAGAGCGTGTACTTCTCCGCGTCTTTGCCAGTGTTGAAGCACCTTCTGACGCAGATAGCCGGCAGCCTGGAGGTCGTGGACGACAAGAAGCTGAGGGTATTCAAGAACGTCGACGTCACGATCGACGGCAAGATCGTCACGATGGAGTGGATAGCGACGCCGGTGAACGACATGTACGCGGATTCCGTTCTCACGGCGATCCTGCAGGCCGAGATAATGGACCAGTCGCCGAAGGTGTTGCCCGCGCCCACCAAGATGGATAGGATGCACTTTAAGGAGTGCCTCATAGAGATGCTGCAGGAGATGTTCGGCGAGGATTCCGTGCCCAAGATATTCAAAGGAGAGAAACTCTATGTCACGGTAGACGGTAAGAGAGCGCATATAGACCTGCTGAACTTGGAGGTGACCAGCAAGGAGGACGAAACTTTCCAGCAAATAGTGCAAACAGCGGTGACGAAATTGCATCAGTCGTTGGCGCCGCCTTGCGATGTAATATAGCGCAAATAGATATTCAGTCAGAATAAATATCATTTTATACTGTTAATAATTTATTTATTCTTTGTAAACAATTGGCACTGTCTTGTATCTTCGTACATCATAATTTGAATGCATCTTAATTTTTCTTAATTTTGTCCAACATTAACTATATTATTATCATATCGTTAATGATAATCATCATATTATTATAAGGATTATACATATATTATGAAGACTGGTAATATTTTATATTACGTATTATCATATTTAATGAATAGAGTCTAGTAAGTCTAGTAAAGTCTACTAAATCTTACATTCTTTTAACAGCGTTGATTTTTTGTTTTTTTATATCAAGAATAAAAAAACTGAGATAAAAAGAAGAGATGTGCATATACATAGAGAAATATATTTAAAATATTTTTTTTTTATTGAAGAGGTATTAATTATAATACTGTTCCTCTCTTGAGTTTTGAAGCAAGGAATATATAAAGATTGATCAAAGATATTATAATGCACACTATATAAACTATTAACAATTTCTATTATACATTAATTTCGTGCAAAGATATTTGATTGAGATAAATCATTTATAATATTTACATTTTTTGGAGATATAATAGATGTGAAAAGATAAAGTATTTTTACTTTTAAATACTAATATGGTTCAATTAAGCTTCAATATAATAAAAATTTCTTTACATATAGGAACATTTAAATATTGATCTTTAAAACTGATAATGCCTCATTGAAAAACACTGGATTCCATTTCAACAATTTACAATTTTCTAAATCTTTATCACTCGTGAAAATATATGAATAATATGACTTGACTTAAGATAAACAATCAAGTATTTACAATTCTTATAAGTATAAAAAAATAATATATATAAAATATCTGATAAATGACATGATCCATAAATAGTCTAACCGTTACCAATTATTTAAAAAAATGTATAAAAATAGCGATTTGATAGTAATAATTAGCGCGCTATGATTAATGTCTGCTAAAATTGATAATCATTTAAATCGCCCCATGCAGGCCCAACTCTGACTTTTACTGGCAATGGCACAGTAAGTTGGCACACATTTTCCATTGAATCTCTAATTATAACAGCAACTTCCTTTAAATCTGCTAAATTTACCTAAAGTAGTATTAAAAGATTATTTATTTTGCATTTTTATAGCAAGCATCTTATAAGACGCCATAAAACCCGAATAATTTGAAGTCGCAGTAGATACATAACAAATCGATAGTACTTACTTCGTATAACAATTCATCGTGTAACTGTAAAACTAAATAACCACCTCTCTGTTGCAAGTTGCTCCGTAATCTGCGAGTGGTGTGCACCTCTGGAAATACTATAGCCGAGTCCGGAAAGTAACTTCTTATTTTGTCCTCTATACTTATCATGGCCTTTTTGACGATGTCCGCGGCGGAACCTTGTACCTTTGTGTTTACAGCTTGTCGTTCTGCTTGCGCTAAAATTCAACGGATACGCAGTTTGTTAAATTATTTAAATCGGAACAGCAAACAGAGTCCAATACGTGACGATCAATATTTACCTCTCGTAGATGATTTTGTACTTTTTAGATCCGGAAGCTGTCTACGTCTTCCGAGTAGAGTTGTCACATATCCATCGCGATGCGCTTCTTCTAGTACGTCGTTTAACCACTTATATATGCCAGGATATGCGCTCATAAAAGATTCTAAAAATTCTTGAGCTTCGGTTTCACTTATGCACAGATTTTCAGCCAATGATTTTACTCCCATGCCGTAAATCATGCCGTAACACAATTGCTTGGTACGCTGACGCATTTCATTAGTTACCTACATATTCAGGTAATATAATTAATAAATGAGTAAAATGTTTAAAAATAGACGAATTGTAAACAGTATACATGAACTTTCGTGGTATGTTAATTATTACATCAGTGAATACCTGTTCTTCTACTACATTATTCCATTTGGCAGCGATATTTTTAAAAATGTCACCCTGCTGTCTCATGATTTTGCACAATACCGAATCTTGCGAAAAATGCGTCAAGAGGCGCAATTCGAGTTGACAATAGTCGGCGGATAGCATTATGTTGCCCAAAGCTGGTACAAATGCCATTCTTACGCTTACGACGAGATTATTGTCTGCGAAATTAAAATCCTTTGGCACATTCTGCAAATTTGGTTCGTGCATCGAGACTCTTCCTGTCACCGTACAAGTGATGCAATTACCACGAATACGAGAATCTTCTTGGGCTAGGTTTAGCAACGGATAAATCATCTATAGGCAAAAATATACACAGTAAAATATGTTATTAAATCATTTTTTTTCTGTATAATCTGTTTCTTATATCTGTTTTATTATATTTTCACATAGCTCAAAATTTTTTTCTATTGGAAGTAGAAAAGCACGAATCAAGAAACACAAGAAAAATTCTTGCATTTAAAAATATATATATATAATGAGAAAAAATATTAGCTTTGTAAGCAATATATCACATGCACATTGGAAGAATCAAGTAAATCCTTTTACTTATCGTATAATTACTTTTGTTCTCGTTGCATTTAATTTCCGCCAGGAAATCACCAAGGTCGATATTGGATTATCACATTTTTCCAAAACAGCTTTGCTTGTACTGACCTTTTTATCTTTATATAATCCTAATACCTATATGACACGTACATATTTTGTATAATATAATATGGATATTAAGATTATATAAAAACGTTTGTAAAATTTATAATATATATGTATAATATATATATATATATAACATTTTAACGAACCTGTCCAACTTCTTTGGACGATAAAAAGTTAAATTTTCTGCCTGCCAATTTGTAAGCTTTTGTTTCTAAAGACTCCATTTCATTTGAAATAACCGACGACAGCTCTTGTAAAGACTTTAGATTCACGCCAATGCCTGATAATTCCATACAAGCTAAAGTTGTCATGATTTTCATTTCTACTTCTGAAAATGAACATTAATGGTCGTATTAAGGTAGAGAGAGACATATGTATCTATGTAATCTCTATTATACCTCTAAACGTATAAATTAGAACAGGATTAAGTTCTTCTAATTTACTCGTGACATTATCCATCATGTGCCACGTAAGGACAGCTTCTGCTGCTGATCTAAACTCGCCTGGTAAAGAACTTCGCACATCCATCCCAGGACCGGCATAGTAAGAAGATTTTGTACGTTTCATTATAAAAGTCCCTTGTGGAAAGTATTGCACTACCTATTTAGAATTTGATAATGTACGCAATTTTAAAAATTTATATAACATTAATAATCTTTCTTAAGCCGACATTTGTTTAACAATACATTTATATTACTAATCCTAATCTTTATTAGATTATTTCATACAAGAAGACGTAACTAAAATCTCACCATTTCGTTGAAATTTCTTTCAAAATCATTGGTATACAACCAATGTGCAATCACGGGATCAAGAAATCTACATTTGACAGCGATTCCGCAGCATTGATACAAGAGTTTATATACATCCTTTATCGCGAAGCATTTTACGTACAAAGTCGTATCATAAAATAATTCTTTCAATAGAGCCATCTGTTCTTTTCCGGAGACTTTTGATTCTAGAACAATTATAATATTTACATTAAATCTAAAATAATGATAATTTGTAATTAAAAATCATTAACTGAGAAGACATGACATTTCTATTACCTTGTGAATTACTGAAGGAGACATAATATGCAATATTACTTTCCCAGGATATTGCAACGCCGCGAATTTCTTTATTCCCATGCACATAACTTCCAGATCTTCTGAGTCTTCGTTTTCCTTCTGTGTTAGAGGCACAAATCTTTGAGCCTATGTTATTTGTATTATCTATATATGTATCACAATGCAAGGCTAACGCGATATTTCGTTTCTTTAATACTTCGCGTTTGAACAGATTAAAAGTCGCTCTGTTGTTTGCAACTTTCACGATATTCAATGTATTCCAATCTACCGTTTCGTTCAACAAATCCTTTTTCTCATCAGATGATATATTTTCTGTCTTTGATTTGATATCTTTATTCAAGTTATTCGATTGCGTCTCATGTTGTTTTGTTTTCAAAGTTGATCTCGTTGAATTGTTTGTCGCCTCATCTTCGGAATTATATACAATGCTGTCTATACTACAATTCGCAGAAAGCAATGCATTTGATGGTAAAATTTCCTTCAACTTTGGCTTCACTTTCCGTTCTTCTTCTTTTATTTTATCCTCTACTATGTCATTCGGTATTTCTTTTATAGGAGAATTTAAACGATTGTTTATTTCTGTTATTGTATCCTCGGCGAGTTTCTGAGAACGTAGAATTTTACGCATTTTCTCCACCGTCGTCCTCGTTCGACTTTTATTACTGCTAAAAGGAGATTCGAAGTGCTGCGAACCAACGACGAAGTCATCCGAGTCGGATTTATTTGAATCCGCGGACGTCTTCCGTTCCTTTTTGAAAACGATTATATTCGCCACAGGGGAATCCACTTTCGTTACTTTTGACAATTTCCGTGGCGTTTTCCCCTTAAGTGCGACAGTACGTTTCTTAACATCCGGTTTATGCACGTCGTCTTTACTATCTCGCGCGCAAGTTTTGGTATTTTTTAACGTAATAGACTCATTTGTGTTAACAATGTTTCTAATTTTAGAATTACAATTTTCTTTCTTGGATTGCATTATATTTTGATCTTGCTGCACTATCTGTTTCAGCAATTCGGAATTATTCCACGAATCGTTACCCCATGACAATATGCTGTTTTTGGTTTGCAAATTAGCCGCGTCTATACTTTTCGCATTATTTTCTCCACACAATTGCACATTGCCGGTATTTGAACTTGTAGATTGTTTCTGTAACGCATCCGCGGCATCCGATTCGCTTCCGAGTACTTTCGAATCCAATTCCGTCAAATGCGCGATATTCATGACATTTTGCTCGAGAATATCGCACATTTGGGTGTCAAGATTCAAACTGTCGTCGAATAGACTAGGACTCCTTGAGTAGGACGGTTTAACATCTCCACTTATAATAGATGCACTTTCGTCTTTGTCTATCAAATTCTTATCGTTATTCTTTATCTCATTCGTGTTGGAATTTTTTAACTTTTTGTTAGGTATATCGTTAGCAACCAAGTTGAATTTTTCTAAATTTTTGCTACTTCTCTTTATCTTATTGTTATCATCAGTCGTGGAAGAATTTTTCTTTTCTTTAGGCGTACCTAGTGGTTCATCGTTTGCTATTATATCGGGAGAACTTAAGTCGAGAAAAAAAGACGAATCTCCGTCATCTTCTGAGACTTCAAGCGGCAAATTAGCTTCATTTAAATGTTGATTGTTCAATTCAGTTACTTCTTTTTTGTCCAACGCGTCGGTTCCACTGATTTCTTTACGTACGTCAGGTTTTGGATTATTATCCTTTTCACTTTCGTTACTCACAAGGTTTCCGTTCGCCAAACTTTCTATGGATGTTCTCATTGTCGTAGATTCCAAATCCTTTATATTCAAATCTGTCTGAATATTTTCCTTTATGTTGGACGTATCTTCAACATTTCTAACATTTACTTGCAAAGATCGTTCATTCTGCTCCCATGGCATTTGCTCCAGTCCCAACTCTTTCTATAAATAATCATTATTTTATTGCAATGACCGATAAAGAGGGGTGTATTATATATTTATAAAATTTAAAAATTATATTTATATAAACCTGAATTAATGTCCGCGCCTCTTGAACTAATAAAACTGCAGCTTGTTGAGGTGTGAGACCATCTCTTCCAGTGACGAATACTGTCCTCATTTTATTTCTCTTTTCCACTTCAAGCGCATATTCTCCCTCACATTCTTTTTCGCTAAAACATACGCAAAAAACACCGAAATATAATAAGGTACAATAAGTATATGATCTGTATTCATATACTAGATTTGACGCTAAGTATGTATATGACTCTAAGCCCGATTACATGCAATTTTTACATGCAAGATAAAAAGTCTTATTTACTATTAAACATGTATGGAGTACATAGATATTTACATATCCATACGAAAAAGATAATTTATATATAAAAGGTACGAATTAATAAAATTCGTACCTTTCAAAAGGGAGAGCAGTGTAAAGCGCGCGTTCGACATTAAGTTCATTAGCAACAGCCAAGTCTGCTACGGTTTCTATTCCCTGTTTATATAGGCTCCTTGCTCGCAAGCCGTTTAACATCGGCAGACGCAGCAAATCTAGCAATTCTCTGCAGACGCCGAACTGCAATCTCGTTTGAAATTGATTCACCAATAATTCCATGCAATCCCAACCTAATTGCTTGCAAAATTGCGTGACCATACCTGAGATAAGATTGATACATGCTATAGAAAATTTGCTGCCCGAATAATAAATTTATCATTATTAATTTATTCGCTTTATTCGGTACGTTATTTACCCGCGTACGTGGCGGCAGACTGCTGTAAGGTTTGCAATACTCCGCGACAACACCCATATTTTTTACAAACCGCATGAAGTGGCATTTCCTTCACCAAATCGTGTAGCGCCAATGCGCTGTAGAATCTCCTATGTATATTCAACTGTGATACGAAGCATTCTCATTAGCAATTCTTTAAATCTATGGATACCAATTCTAATACTTCATGTCTTTCGCATTTAGAATAAGCAAATTCTCAATTACCGATTTTCCAGGTTTAACGACTCCCCTGATAGCTGACAACACAAAACGCTCTTCTACTCCGACGAGTTTTCCAACTCTGCGCTCGCTTTCGGACATAGCGTTCCACAATTCGTGAAACGTCATCCAATCGATAGTTCCAATTTGACATCCGGACGAGAGTGGAGTTACCAAATATATCACGTGCAATTCGGTGTCCAAAACGAAACACCTTCGTGCTTTCTGTAATTCTTCAAACAGAAACAATCCTTCTCTGGGAGGTATAGACGCGGCCAAACATGCTTTCCCAAGCGGCGTTGCTACCCACCTAGATTCCCGCTCTGTAGTTTGTAATCTGTGCAAATAATAAAATTATATAAATTAATATTTTAAGAAAATCATCAAGTGATATATTTAACTTCATGAAGAGAATTATAATGGTTCAATTACACTTACAATAAAAATTCATTATCTAATAAGAATTTCATCGCTTCATTGGAAAATGTTCGTACATCAGACTGTTCATTCAAGCTTAGCAAAGTACAATTAATGTACAGTTCTAAATCTTCGTATGTATATAAAACTTCGCTAGCTACTGCTTCCAAGAGCGCCCTTATTAGTAGCGTGGAATCATTGAGACAAGATTCAATTGGATCCAGAGCTGCAGAGAGCAATGACGTAGCTGCATTACGTTCATTCGGTTTACATATTAGTATACTTTCTCCTGGAAATTATAAAATTTCCGTTATTATTACATTTATATTGTTAGTGATGCGTGATGTTTTATATAATTTTCTGGTCTTAATTTAGTTTCAAAGGCAAGTACAAAATAATTATAATGCATTTCTATGCATTATTTCTTTCATACTTTTTAAATACATCTTTCAGTTTAATACAATCAAGACGACTTATATCTCGTTCATTCATTATACATTCTGATATTTCTTACCTGCGCTGTCTTTCCCCATACGACCAGCACGTCCTATCATTTGTTTGTAAGTTAAAGTATTCAACGGACTGCCACCAAATAGAGGTGATCTTATGATTACTCTTCGTGCAGGTAAGTTCACCCCACTACTTAATGTCGACGTTGCTATAAGAACCCTCAAGGATCCCGTTCTAGAATGACAATATTAAGTTTAAAAATCCGTAAAAGATTTATCAGTCAAATAAAAACATGATTATCACCTGAAGGATCCTTCTATGATATCACGTTCGTCCATTGTGAGTCCAGCATGATGAAACGCAACGCCGAACGAAATCGTGTTTTTTAAAATTTTGTCTAGACCACTTGGACTGCGTTTTAATTGTTCCAGAGTTTCATGGATTAATTCAGGAGTAATTTCTTTCTTCAATATCTCACCAAGCTTTGTATTTTCACGACCTATTCACAGATTGAGATTAGAGGGGGAGAGAGAGAGAGATCTTGTTCTTTTAATTGCAGTTTTGTGTTTAAAATAAAACAAATATATTACTATACTTTATAGAGAAAAGAGTAAGACAATAAAATCATAAAAAAATATAGAAAGCACTGATAAAAAAAACAAATCTATATTTATTCGATCTGAAGCAGACCTAACTTGAAGAAAGTTGCAGCAATTTGTTCTGCCAATTTCTCACACCATTTCTTTGTAGGACAGAAAATCAACACACTATGACCGGCGCCTATTGTCTCAATGCAAAGCTGTAGAATATTATCTACATCTGTTTCTAATTCTTGCAACTCTGACAGTTTTCGGACAAGATTCAATTTGTTATCATATATATTTGCTTCTATCTGTAAGTAGAAATGATCTTAAACAGTGATCAGAATCTCTCTAGATTGTCTTCAGCAAAATACAATCAAATCTCTGTTAACTCAAATAAACAAAAATAATTTGTGTATTTTCTATGCATTTTTACCTTGCAATATTCATTCAAAGGTATGGGCCGAAACTCAGTCTTGTACAGCTCCGCACCCAACCATTTAGCTAGCAGAGGTAAGTTAGGTAATGTGGCTGACATACCTATCAGTTGTATATTGATATCATCGTTGCTGAAATGTTAAATTGTTAATGACTCCCAGTTACAATTCAAGTTTCAATACAATCAGCAAACTCACTGGACAGTCATGTATTTCAACTTGGTCAGAAGTAACTCCAAGAGATAGCCGCGATTAGGATCACCGAGTAGATGCAATTCGTCTATTATCACAGCTCCTAAGCTACTCAAATCGTTTTCCTCCATTAAACGATTCACCAAAGAATTCGCCTTCTCTATAGTGGCTATTGCAACGTGGGTAGCAGCAAATCCTCCGGGCGGGACGTTTCCTCCCATAAATCCCTCCACTCTTATCCCACTGTCGGACAATAAATCCTGAATGCCAAATTTATCAATTTACTTATAAGGAATATCGTGCAATTTAAGATATGTGCGTAACAATTTCATTTCAGTATATCTTACTTGGAAGTAATACATCTTTTCTCTAACGACAGACACAAACGGCAGGATAAAGATCACTTTCTTCTTCTTTTCTAGAACGGTCTTAATTAAGAGGATTTCAGCGACAAAAGTTTTTCCTGCGGAGGTAGGCGCGGAATACACGAGATTCCTTCTCTCTTGCGTTACTAGGCGATTTGACAAGCACTCCATTTGCCATGGGAACATGCGTTCTACTCCACGGGCAATGTATTTCTGAAAAATAATATAATTATCAAAATTATTGAATTCGATTCATGCATAGATATAAGAATACTGTTTATATTATACAAAATCACAAAAGTATTGTACACTTGTATAAATATAAAATGTCAAGGAATTATAAATAATAGCAGTTACTTTGACTATTCAACGAGTCAGTAATGTCAAAATTATTTAAAACCACAGATTAAAGCAACTTAAAATCTAAAAAAAAATATATATATATATATCAAATCTTATGCTTTAATTTTTATTTGATTAATTGCAACAGACTTCAATGGATATTCAATATTTCAAAATTTAATAAATATCTGTACTGACAACACATTATTAGAATATTTAATTAATTTAAAAATTTAAGGAAAGTTATGACACATTCATAAAATAAAGAAACATCTTCTAATAAATATTTATGCATAAACGTTTATTAAGCGTACTATAACACAATACCTGTAGAATATTTGGCGGCAGGCCCCACGACGCCAATTTACAACGGTCCTGAGTGCAAAGTGGTGGAGACGAAATAGCAAACTCCGAATTTTCACTATCGTACGTAGCATTAACGGCCGATGACGTTCTGACTTTACTGCTACTTGTTGCATCTTGCGCATTATTGGAAGGCTTATTTTTACAGAGAGTACCCTGAGTACTAGATCCATCGCACTTCTGTTTATTGTCAGCTGTGCCAGGACGACGTTTCTCCTTCAAATTGTTATCAACATACTTCTTGTTTATTTCACGAGGACTTCGATTTCTTTGGGACGGCAGGAGCCCGCTTCTTCTCGGAGCACCGGAGGCCGAGGATAAATTTCTTCTGCTGTTGCCCTTAGGAAATATAATACTGTCCTCGAAATACTTAACGAGATCAGATGCGTTCTTTTCTCCTATTTTTTTCGTGCCGGAGTTAGACAGCTTCGGTTTATCCAGATCGTTGTCCTTGTTCGTGAAGTCCGAAAGCAGCGAGCTCGACTTGAAATATTCACCCAGATCACTGACGTTTTCCTCCTGCAATGGGGCTTTACTTCTGGCTTGCTCTTGTGGGATTTGATGTCTCTTTTCGATATCTATACAAGCCAACAGAGTTTCGTCGCCGAAAGACTGCATTATTTCCTCGGTCTGCAAGTGCAAGTCTTTCGGCGGTTTTAACCGAGGCGATTTAAAAACGTTTTGAGAGCGAGTGCTGCCAGTAGTCCCGTCAGTCTAACGTCAATCGAGAAATCCCTATATTTGACCCAGACATTGGTAGAATTGACGCCAATGGCCGCGTTCAGCAGACACAACTGTTGAGTTCGTCTTATCAACACACTGCGTTGATTGGTTGGTTCTAAAAGTAAGAGCCAATCACGTCTGACTGCTACTCTGCGGCTTGGTCTGCTGAACGTGCCCATTCTCACTGGGTAACTAAAATCTGTAGTTTACGTCACGTACACTATGGCCCGGTTTCACCAACGTGATTTAATCTAATCGGTCGATTAAATTCACTCTTCATCTCTTTCTAACTGTCCCTTTAGAAAGAGACAAAGAGTGAGTTTAATCGACCGATTAGATTAAATCACGTTGGTGAAACCGGGCCTATAGCATTTTAGTTAACTAGAGTGAATTTTGGAACGCAGCCCAGATGGTACTGGCGAAGGGGAGGGGATGTTCTTCGTGCAGTTACAAGAACAAGCACGTGGGCGTGAGCATTCACAGTTCACAATTCACGTTGTTAACAAGCCGCTCCGATCTCAGATCACAAAGAGACAGGGTTGGGACGGTTGGGTAAGTTAATTTTATTTTTATTTTTTTAACTAACTAGGTTTAATGTTTACACATATTTTTTCTATAAAACTCGGATATTCAAAAATTAATAAATTTTTTATCTAAATTGTGAAACGATGTGAAATTTGGCCTCGAACTTTGAAAGAGAATACAGAATATGATATTGAATTTTCATCAACTTCGTAGCATTTTGACAAACTCAATCCAGAACATTCTTAACGCCAAGATACGTTTTGAATCGTCGATGTTTTGATGTACGATAAATAACTATATATAAGGTAGAAAACCATTTCCTCGTACCGTCGTGATTTTACGATAGATCACGAAACACGTTTTCTGTTGCAACTTTACGATAAGATACATTTTGAATCATCTATCGTTGATACATGATTAATAATTATAGGGTTTTTTTTTCTTTCTTTCTCGTAATTGCAGTTGTCGATAGAAAACTTTGAGTTTCCTTTATTACGAATATACACAATTGATTGTGATAGATTTTCAATCATTTCTTCTCGATAAATTCCAATAAAACGTTAGAAAGCAATAAAATACTATAAGAATTCTATCGTATATGCCAACGATTGAATCCGCTTTCAATAGAGAATGAAAAAAGGAAATGATAGGAAACGATAGCATTTCTGTCGGAAACACGATAGGTTACGATAGAAAACGATACGAGCCAAATCTACAATGGCTGCATTCCGATATTCACCGTCAGCAACTTTCAGTACTGAAAATCTATAGGATTTTCAATCAGTACTGAAAGTTGCTGACGGTGAATATCGGAATGCAGCCAATGTGTTCTTTGCTTCCTGTTTTTCTGCTCTTAACCTCTTTGCGACTATCTCGCATTTCGCAATTCCGTCGTGTAACACGATGTTTTCTGTTCTCTGTCGCCCAAGATAAAAATTGAACTTGAGAATAGACAAGAAACATCATCATTCCGTTACGCGACGGAATTGCGAGATACGAAATAGTCGCAAAGAGGTTAAGAGCAGAAAACGGGAAGCTGTGAGATACGCAGTGGTCAGCGTTTCCCGCTATTTTGTTTTCTACCTAACCTAAAGGTTTCCGTCGTAGCGGCGTGTGCGGCGATACTCGTCGGCTATTGGTCTGTTAGTCAGGTGACAGCGCTGGTAGCAGTGCGAATCTTCAGTACCGACTATTCGCGCGACTTGATTGGTTAAGAGCGGCGCGAGCGTCAGCGTCAAGCGCGGTCGTCGGTCCGGTCGGGCGGCGGTCGTTGACGTCGTTGTTGAACACACCAACAGATTCTTTCGAATTCGAGAATTGTCGAGAAGTCTCAGAGACCGTATGTGCTAACCGATCGTTCAAGTTCCCGCGTCTTTGCACGCGTTATTTCGTGGTCGTTGCGTTCTTTTCTTATCGGGGGTATACTTCGGAAAAATCTTTACGCGATAGTGCCTGTTTGCATATAAATACAGATTACTTTCTCGTTTTCTTCATATTGATCTCTGACAACAGGCAGGAGCCAAGAAACGGAAGAAGAGAAGCACACCTTGTTTTTCCTTCAACATGCCTTACACTTGCAATAACTGTAAAAGTCACGTGAGGTTCATCTACCGTTGTCGAGTTTGTGACGTATGTATTAGATTGCTTTGGAGAGAATATACTTTCGTCACTTTTCATGACTTTCATGCTTACTATAATTGCGATTTTATTACAGGATTTCGATTTATGTGTAAGTTGTAAACGTAAGGACGGTCACCCGCATCCGATGGAGTTTGGCAGCAATTTACAAACTACACAGAGATGCGTTCAATTAGTGATGCATGTCTCCCAGTGCAGAGATACTAACTGTCGTCTAGCGAGTTGCCAGAAGATGAAGCAAGTGATGCATACAAAGAAGTGGAGGCCAATATCACCAGTAGCGGGTGTTGTATTTTTCCGCTGCTGTTTGCGCTCTGTTGTTGTCAGGCGAAATGCTCGTTCGATTCTGGTCCATCATCAAGACTGCTCCATCCAACGTATAGCAGCAACGACTATAACAGGTGCAACTGCTCAGGTTAGTAGAATCATCGACTTTTTGTGTATGTATTACTACGCTAATGCAAATTAAAATACATGTTCTATTGCCTTTTTTCAAGCATTGATCTATCAATATTTGTTAAATAGCAAAATGCAAAATGCTATTTAAACCAAGCCGAGTGAACATATTCGATTCTTTCGCATGTCTCTACATTTTAATTTGCTCCTAAGACTTATTTTGTAACTCAATCGTTATAAATTATTTTACTTTTTACTTACTTTTAAACTTAAATAAAGCCATTTGTCTACCTATCTGTATCTATATATCTTTTATCGAAAACGTTCGACAATTAATATTCGCGTTTAATATCCGTGTAGGACGCGAATGCTGATACAGCAGCAGCGACATCAGCAACAGTAGCAGCAGCAGCAGCAGCAGCAGCAGCAGCATCAGGCTCAACCGATGGCAATGGGTGCTCAAATGCCGCAGCAACCAGACGTGATCAGACCGGTTGGGCAAGTCAGTCTGCAGACAAGAAATATGCAGAAGCATGCTCTTCAACAGTTGATGCAGACTCTCAGGAGCCCATATACGCCCGATTAACCGAACCAAATACTCAAAATATTCAAGAGCAATCTACAGTAGTCGCGGAAATCCTTTAACTCGCATAAGATGCAACGTTCTGGTATCATCTTCGTAGTTATTCCAACGATGATCCTTCCTGCGTTTGACTTTCTTAGTCTTGGAGATCGTTACTGCAGATTTGAAATGCTCATCGATCCCGAGCTTCGCCGTGCTTGTCACCGCAAACATTTGCGACAGTTGAGATGTTTAGTTTTGCAGGTTTTGCATCACTCTTTCAAACTGACTCGGTGAAAATTTTGCCGACTAAAACAGTACAACGCAAGAACTCACTGAGGATCAATCAGTATTTCGCTCAATTTTCTCATCTTATTTTACAGAATTGAGCAATTTGGTTTCTGTCAACTTTTACGTTTAATATCTCGCTTCGCGGGGCAGAGCGACACTTTTTTCAGATTCTTTCGTTTCACGCAAAAACGCGTTGATTAACCCTTAGGTCAACGAAATCGGTGAGGAGGCCACTATTTTTCAGATTTACCCTATATTTTTGCACGTGAAATGTAGCCATCAGGTAAAGGTACAATTTCACGATGACGCTCGACGCTGGATTCGAGCGTCAAATCTGGTCACGTGATGGATTTTTGAATTCCCGCGTCGAGTGAAAAAAGCTAAACTATGTTTAGCTTTGACGCTCGACGCTCATTTCAGTCAATAACCAATGAAATACGGATACACGTCATAAGCGGGGAGCACACACTTCTGCACAACGCATAATGCGTAAGCATAAGAAAATTGATTGGTCCATGCACATGTGCATAAGGAAATAGACCAATCAGTTTTCTTATGCTTACGTATTACGCGCTATGCAAAAGTCTGTGTTCCCCGCTATAGACTACGTTTACACGGCGGCTTATAAGCCGAAGTTATAACTGCCGTATACTATCCGATCCAAACCTTTTCTTCTTTTTATCAACATGATTACTTAAATATGAGCCTCTTTCATACTCTAAACATTTAAATTAATCTCTTTTGATATATACATACTAGAAAGTGTAGTTTAAAATCAAAAGAAGCTCTTATTTAAATGATTATTATGATCAAAAGAAGAAACGTTTTGGATCGGATAGTATACGGCAGTTATAACTTCGGCTTATAAGCCGCCGTGTAAACGTAGTCATAGACTCCGCAGACGCTCAAACAAGCATGGACGCTGGCTGTTTAACGCTATTGCTCCCTCCCCAGATAAAGCATCAAACGTAGTCACGTGACCAGATTTGACGCTCGAATCCAGCGTCATCGTGAAATTGTACCTTTAAGCACAAGCAAATCTGATAAATAAATTGAAAATAGTTTAAGCACGTTTCTCGTTTTGATGAACTATTAAGGCCTTGGCACATAGAAAAACTTAAGCAGTAAAACTCAAGCAGTAAGCAAATCAACCAATCACAGTCAAGAACTTAAGTCACGGCCCTAAGCGGTAGCGAATCCATACTGTTGATTTCTTACTGCTTAAGTTTTTCTATGCCAAGGCCCTTACGTATCGAGCAATTCGGACAAATGCGTTCCGAAACCACCACATATTCTACGTCTCACCCCCACTCTCCGGCAGCTAAACGATATACAGTTTTTCGCGTTTTTAAGCGAAACCGTGATCTAACAAACGTTTTAATTAATATATTCGGAACTAACAAACGATTCTGCATCGATTGACCCCGGTTTGAACCGAAAATTGTAAAGAATTCTGTATTTACCGGCTTTATTAACACTAAAAATTATTTTCGTGATTACGTAAAAACTATTAACTAACAAACGTTCTAATTAGTCTAACAATCAATAACAAACGACTAACAATCGATTCGTAAAAAGAAATGTCATAAGTCGAAGTTGTCCGGCTAACTTCTATGAGGTACGTTCAGGGGGTCAATCATGTATTAATGTGGAACGTGGAAAGTGAAAAGTTTTATATGACTATCTCCTTCTATTTAACATCAATAGAAAGAGAGATTT
The DNA here is from genome assembly GCA_035220575.1 of Temnothorax rugatulus. Lineage (NCBI taxonomy): Eukaryota > Metazoa > Arthropoda > Insecta > Hymenoptera > Formicidae > Temnothorax > Temnothorax rugatulus. The sequence continues at coordinate 16,844 of JASTWL010000846.1, read as the reverse complement.
TTCATTTTTTACTTTTCCACCTTAGGGGAAAAGATTCATGATTGACCCCCAGCAGGGTAGCGATTATGTAACTTTTTCCCTAGAGCGGAAACGTGAAAAGTGAAAAGTTTTATGTAACTATCTCTTTCTATTGGTGTTGAATAGAAAGAGATGAACTTATCACTTTTCACGTTTCCTTCCTAGGGGAAAATAGACATGATCGATCCCCAGAACAAACCGCTCAGTCGCAATCGAACGTGATTGGCTCTTACTTTTAGACCCAACAAATCAACGTAATGTGTTGATAAGACGACACTCGAAATAGTTGTATCTGCTGAACGCGGCCAATGTATGGTCTGTTCTTTACAGCTGAACTGGCTGCACTAGTTCAGAGTTCATCCTTTTCCTTCCAATGTGGTGTAAAAAAGATAAACTCTGAACTAGTGCAGCCAGTTCAGCTACAAAGAACAGACCTGTGGACGCACTTATGGCTCCTGCACACAGGACGCGGCAGCGCGGCAATGCGGCAACGCGGTGACCAATCACCATCTGCCTTTCCGTACTACTTTCAGAAGTAGAACGGAAAGGTAAGGGCTCAGTCACAATGAGAGGAATAAGGAATAAGATAAAGGAATAAGGAATAAGGCATGTTGCATCTCACTTTAATGTACGTGTACTGAAGTGAGATGCGACATTCCCTTATTCCTTATTCCTTTATCTTATTCCTTATTTTTCTCATTGTGACTGAGCCCTAAGATGGTAATTGGTTACCGCGGTGCCGCGTTGCCGCATTGCCGCGCTGCCGCGTCCTGTGTGCAGGAGCCATTACGCGGCCGAACCATTTACCCGCTGAATTCGAATAAAAATTATTTATTTATGTTTTAGATAAAAATATATATTTAAATGAAAAGTAAATCAATTATTAAGAATGTACAAACGATGTACGATTCGAATATATTAATGTTTTTGTATTTTGTCGTAGATGAGGGGCTAAATATATGGACCTATATTTGAAAGAAAAGAAATAATGCTGGGTCTACAATGCGAGTCGCAAGAATTGACCAATCACAGTCGAATTTGAGGAGAATAATCGACTGTGATTGGTCAATTCTTGCGACTCGCGACTTTGCGACCCAGCATAAAAAGTAAATTAAACCGAGATTGAAGTTAATTAGTTAATCTACATTGATAGAAATGGACATTAATTCGCAGTGAAGATAGCCGCATTTATTTGAATCCACGTGTCCTACGAGGAAGAAGATGGAGTGCGCGATCTTCGTTCATTCTTCATGACCCGTGCTTGTAATTGTAGTGTTTGTGTGGCATCTCTCGCACGAGCATTTAAAACGCAATGCTAAATTAATTAATTGTGGATATATTAATGACAATATCGGTGTTATGGATGTGGATTTGCTTAGACCGGGCACCGTGCCGATCTCGCCGGACACGATACTGTGGTTTGAGTTTCTGTTGAATCCTTCGTTGTTGCAGAAACACCTGTCAAAACCATTCCCGGGTAAACAATTGTAGCGCGTTATTCTAACCGCATGGAACCAAGATATTCCAGGAATAATATTAAAATAATATTAGAAACACTTTCATATTTATTATTAATTAGCATAATGTTAGAAATAGTTCTAATATTAAAGAATATTGAATGACAAACTGTACGTTTTTATATATTCGATGAAACCATTTATGGAATTAATGATATTAATTTTGTGTTAAACAAAAGCTTTTTAAATACCATGATTTTCAGATCCATCGCCTACAGACCTGATGATAAAATTTATGACTATTAATTCCGATCAAAAAGAGACCGAGCCAAAGGCGATTGATTCAGAATCTAATGACATAAAACCCAATGGCACAAACAAATGGACTCACAGAAACTTGGCATTAAAGATACTCTCACTGAAAGTAGCGGCTTACCTCAAATGGGACTTGGATGTGCTAGAGAAGAAGCTACCTCTGCCGATACAGTTGACGTTACTACAAGATCTATTTTATATCACTTCGGACGTTGTGGTAGAAATTCCTACAATTCCAGAATTTTGTATGGAAACCGCTTCCGACCAGCTCCTGTTCACATTGGTTTTATATCATAGATGGCACCTAAGAGCGATTATTTGTAGGGCTCTCGGTAATAAACAGCCAAAACAACAATTACTTCACATGTAAGTTATATTTTTATTCGAATATGCATTATTGCAGTATCTTGAAATAATTTTACTTTATTATATGAATTAAACAATCTTATTGCAATCTAGACCAGGTACTCAAGAATCAACGTATGTACCTCCCGGTATAGTAGATGATATTATTAGGAAATTAGAAGCGCACATACCAAGCAGTGTAAGTGCCCTAAACAGTATTTTACAAATGCCCGATATAAAGCCAAAGGTTCTGTCTTTTGATACTTTTCAAATGCTGACCGAAGACAGTACGGAGATGAAGCAAAATTGGGAAAATATGTGCCTGGTGAACATAGACGAGTTTAAATGTCAGGTACAAAATTTGCGAGCTGGATATTACTATTCTTATTGGAGTCGATAAAAAATAAGTATGTTATATTTTGCTTTTTAGATACATTATGATCTCGCGATGTTTCATTTATTGAGGGAAGAGTATCAAGAGGCCAAGTGCCATATTAAACAAGCGAAGGAGTTGTACAGTAATTTTAACCCGGCAGAAAAATTGACATATTGTAAAGTACAAAGAGAGTTTTTAGATGGCTGTTGTTTAGCGTGCGAAGTGCCGATAGAGGAAGTCACGCCTAGTCTTACGCAGCGTTTGCACGCTTCTATCAAAGATCAATACACTGTGAGTATATTTTCAAGCATTTATCACATGTATGTACTTTTGGATACTATATATTCACACACACGCAAAATCTGCAGAATATATTGCAGATTTTGCAAGCAGATAATGTTTTCAGGGAGATACCACAGGTTTATAGAGATAATTTGGAGTTGGATGTACAAGGCGGATTAGTTAACAGGAAATTTGTGGTTGCCCGGGATCTTCTGTTGCAAATACAGTGCTTGAATCTGGTTAGAAAAATCCTTGGTGACAATATAGTTCTGGGTGATTATGTAACTGAAATTAAGGCAGCTGGTACGAAGGGTCTGGATATCTTATTCTGGGTAAAAATAATTTCTATTCATATTTTTTAGTCTTTCTCAATCAAAAGATCTCTCTGGTCACTGATAAAATCATTTCTCTTAACTTTTAAATAGTTGAAAATAAAAGTTTTCAGATTTTCTTGTTATTATTCTGTAAAATAGCTTTTCTTAACTTTTTTTTGAATACGCATCAATTTATAAAATTTTTAATAAAATTTTTTAAAATTATTATTAAATAACAAATTAATTACTATTCATATTTTGCTATGTGCTAGGCTTTAGATAATGTCTTGGAAAAAGTAACGAGTGTGGATAAAAAACGAATTGCACGTTACCTTCTTTATCTTGTAAACACTACTAATATAGAAGGGCTTGCTTCAAAGATATTCAACAATTCTTCCTACACATCGTTATTCGATGAAGCAGAACTCGCTACTCTTCAACAAGCAGCTATTTCTGATGAGATAGAATTACCAAGCTTGTTGCTACATAACGATTGGGGTATCCCATCTGTACCATATATACGTAAGTACAAACTGTTATGAGAAAAAAAGAAAATAGAATATTATTAAAGATATTACTAAGACTTTACTTGATGGTCTTTTACATGTTGAGTAAAATTTCCTTTTTTGTTAAAAATTTATAGAAAACGCGAGGATCGAAGTGTTCGAATTGGAACAAAAATTAATAGAGTCCTATGATTCTCATGTAATTCGTGAAACGTTGATCCACCTGGACGGAAAACATCGAATGAAATCGTTATATCATGTAAATGGCTGTTGGGAGTTACCCATTCCATTGCAGAGTGTAGTGATGTCACTTGCCAGGGGCTTTATCCAGGATTATTCATACGTCCTGCTCGCGAAGAGTCGAGAATTGGTGGCTTCTAAAAACTTCGACGGTGCCATCGAATTGCTTAAGATATTGGATAAGGAGCTACAGGAGCACGTGAAAAGCGGAGGCTCGTTAGTCTTCAAGCTGTCGAAATTAGTGAGCTGGGAATGTCTGCTCGTCGAGATATGGAAGTGTTTCCAGGCTTGGCCGGTGACGAACGGTTGTACGTACATGAAGAATTAAAAATGTGAAAGAAATGGCGAATTTGTAATAGCTCAATATACAAGTACGATATTACTTTTCAGGTGATGTGCAAAGTATGATTGTACGGAGTAAACAGTGCCTCGGTGCATTACAAGCGTCCGATCAGCTGATTCCGCGACAAGAAATAATAGAATATTGTACGGTCTTCCTTCTAAATATGGCTGAATGGGATTATCTTACAAGTTTGGAGAAACGCTGGAATTACACTGAATTTGCAGCTGCCATCAGTAACGTTTGCCAGGACATCGTTAAGTACAAAGGAACCCGCAAATTTCCACGGGACGCATGGGATATGAGTATGTATTTTTATTAAAGTCACAAACAAAATTTTTTTTTGTAAGATTTATACCTCGAGCCTTAAAACTTTATGTTAATTTGATATAACGTTCTTAGATTAATATTTCTTCAAACGCTAGTTTTGCAAATAGTCTAATTGTGTGTATTTTATATTAGAAAATAAGAAATAAACACTAAAATGAGTTCTGGAAGCGTGTGCTAGTGATGGCACAACTGAACATTGATCGCTTATCGTAGAGCTTGGCAGATCTGCTCAGTGGGTGTTGTCACATTGTCGTAAGCTTCAAGTAGCTTGAGTGGTCAGACTCCCGATTGCGCATGCATGTTCGTGGCTCGTCTCACGACCACGGATTTGCACGCCTGCACGGTCCGAGTCTTCACGTCACTCCTCGAAGTACCGCGATACATACACTAAAATGAGTTCTATCAAATAAAATCATGCGTTTTCTCTTAGTTTTAGCAGCATTTGGTCCCGCTAGGGATCAGTCACAAAAACGTAGCAGTAGTGGCAGTAACAGCGGGAGTTCTTCATCAAGAGATGTTGCCACTGGTATTGCCCATACACTTACTCGACTACGGGAACCTATGGTCCTCACTGTGGTGATATCATTATTGGCTCGTTTGCACAATGTCTTGCGCGATGAGTCTAGTTTGGAATTACACACGCAGTATCTATCCCTTTGGCCTGCCGGAATACCAAAGTACGTTTATCATATTACATATTTACTGTGGTTTTCACAAAACTTGTAATACATATTACATATCCCTAATATACATCGACAATTTCAAATTTGAATATTAATATTACTAATGTATTTCGGAAGTCAGCGGAATATTTAATGTCTTAGTGATACAGAAATTAACGTTTACAGCGCAAATTCGTATAACATCAGACATATTGGAGAACTGTTATTCCAACTGCTGACGCAAGCTTTAAAATATTATCCCTGCAATGTGCCTTGGTTGAGGCTAATGGGTGATCTCAATTTTGGTATGTTTCGTCTCGTTACACAAATACAAGTATTATTATTATATACATACTTATATTGTCTTTGTATTACACTTACACTTGTCTCTCCTTTTTCTAGTTCTATTATACTACGAAAGTGCAATGAGATATTATTTGGAGGCAATCATGATAGCCAGTGATTTGTTTAGTCAACCCACATCACGCACGCAGATAGACGATCTAGTTTACAGAAGGATGATCAAGTGCTGCGCTCATTTACAGTGCTACACTCAGGCGGCTGTGCTGTGCCAATTTTTGGAGGAAGTAGATTATTCTCTGGCGTTTAAAATGGCAGCCAGCGATCAAAAGAGCTGCGCCGCGGCTGATGCTATGGACGCGTATTATCATTGCATTTGGGATACTACGATACTCGAGTATCTCATACATTTGCACACGAAACGCGGGGAACATCACAGAAAGCAACTCGCGGTAAATAATTGAATTGAGTCATCTAAGTGTTGAATGGTGTAATAATAGTTACATAATTATACGAATAACAATGAAATAATTGCTCTAAATAAATATCACACGATCAAATTTTTTTACGTTTTTGTTCTTTACAAGAATTTAATTTTGCAGATCAAAGTCATCGGTTTGCTGGAATTAAACTCCAACAACAACGAAGAGATCCAAAGAGAAGCGGCCAATATTCGCAAAGCTAAATTTTTGAGAGCGCTAGCGAAACAGTACGTTTATTGAAAGGATTGCCTGAGATTTTTTAAAAATATACATTTATACATACAATATCGAATACATTAGTAAGTTACAATACGTATATTCGTACGCGGTGCATGATTTTTTTACGTTTAAATGTATGCTGCGTTACGAAACAATGTGTAAAATAAATACGTTGGATTGATGCGTCGTTTCGACCTAAATTATTAGAGAAACGTTTAAACTTCGCGCGATGTAAAGGCGAGTTGCTATGTGATAAGTTCATAAATATTCGCGATTGGTTGAATATAGGAACCATAAAATCCCTAAAAAATCGCCGATACAACGGCCAATCGATATTTGCCGACAGCTTCATGCAGAATAATTGAAACATTGCCTTAAAACACCCCTTCCCCGAACGTCCCATTGACCGCATTCAGGAAACAACTGTTGAGTGAGCGGTCAGTGGTTTCGTTTCCACCGAAGCATTAAGGTTGGTTTATAATAGCTGTAACCGTTGATTTAAACCGCAATTTTTAAGAAATTGACCAATCACAGTCGATTATTCTTCTCACACTCGACTGTGATTGGTCAATTTCTTAAAGATTACGGCTTAAATCAACGGTTACGGCTATTATAAACCAACCTTTAGACTTCGGTGAAAACTAGACCAGTGATTCTTTAATATGATTGGCCGCGTTCAGCAGACACAACTGTTGAGTTCGTCTTATCAACACTTGTGTTGATGGGTTGGTTCTAAAAGTAAGAGCCAATCACGTTCGACTGCTACTCAGCGGCTTGGTCTGCTGAACGCGCCCATTGGTTCTTAAGCCTTGTGTCCACGATGCTAGAACTGCGTCCGAGTTTCGGTTTAAGCCAATGAAACTGCTGCTTTTCTGTAAGAGCTGCAAGTTGATTGGCTTAAGCCGAAACTCGGACGCATTTCTAGCATCGTGGACACAAGGCTTTAATGCTGGGTCTACAATACGAGTCGCATTGTAGACCCAGCATTAACCGCATGGCCCGCATAGCGGGAGGTTCGCGCGGTACGCTGGGCTGCTACGTCGGTTGCTACAGGGTTGCGTTCCAAAATTGGTCGCGTTCAGCGGACCAAGCCGCTCAATATAGCACTTGAACGTGATTGGCTCTTACTTTTAGAACCAACTAATCAACGCAGTGTGTTGATAAGACGAACTCAACAGTTGTGTCTGCTGAACGTGCCCATTCACTCTGCGTTCCGATTCCCCACTTGGGCTGCGTTCGGAAACGTCACCGAGTGCACACGAGTATACTCCCTTCTCTTTCTGTCTCAGCAAGTTAGAAGGAGAAGGTAGTATACCCGTGTGTACCCGAGTGACGTTTCCGAACGCAGCCCTGGGTGCTGAAAATCTACAGTGCACGTGATATATACTATAGGATTTTTAGCACTCGGGTGGGGAATCTGAACGCAGCCCTGGGTAAAACCCCTTGCACAATAGGCGATAGCGATAGCGATAGCGACAGCGACAAGGTTGCCGACAAAGCTATACCTTTGTTGGCAACTTTGTCGCTGTCGCTATTGCTATCGCTATCGCCTATTGTGCAAGGGGCTTAACTGAAATCTGTAGTTTACGTCACGTACATTATAGCATTTTAGTTAACTAGAGATAATTTTGGAACGCAGCCCAGCAGAGATGGTAGATTCAAGCCGCTTACAGCATACGCACACAAGCGAGCAGCCGTGTACGTGTGCGCTCGGCATTCGGCCAGCTTCGGAGCGCGCTCGGCCGGCTTCGGGCGCCGTCGCCAGCCGCCGCGGCCGCGCCGCCGCGCCGCGAGAATCATGCCTATACGTGTATATTATATCTCGCCGCTTATATGTCCCTTTTCGTACTTAAAAATGAAATGGAAATATATTTATACATATAAGATATTAAGTTAAAGAAATGAAGAACAGAAAGAAGTAAAAATAATAAATAATAATAGAAATCCACTCTTGGTCAACATGTACGCCTTTTTCTTAAAAATGTTCCGTTATCAATTTGAAAAAATAACTTTTTGTTAGTGCAAGAAAAATGGAATTAAAAATTAAATTAAATGTTAAACTGTTAAACTTATACTTTGTAAACTCCATGTAAGAATATAAACAAAATACTTTTACATATTGGTGTAGTACATTGCTTTATTTATGTTATTAATTCTTTGCACTTGTATAGCGTCTCATTAATTAATAAAGAAATGAAAAGCAATAAAACATTTAATTTTTGTAAGGTACTCTCGTCAATCAGGTGTCCCCTTTGCCGTCTAATCTATTGACATGGCTCCATATGGCAATCGAGTCGTGTGATTTTCCGTAAAAAACAACTTATTTGCTTAGGCTAATGTTTGTCGCTGAGCCAGTGAGCCCTTCTTTCGTGTACTCATCCTTTTCATCTTCGTTTCGATTCGCGGCAGCGAATCCGCGAATCCGTGAAACGGCGTAATTTCTAAATAATTTCTAGACTCGCGTCTTGTCGTCATCCAGACTTCTGCATGACTGCATCTTATCCTTGGCGTAGAGAACTCTTCCTTTTCACGGCATTTCCAATCTTTCTAATTTCTATTATTCAGATTTTTGTTTGTATTCTTTTAGTACTTTTATCATTTTTCTTCGTCTTTTTCCTTAATATTTCTATTTATTTTTCTTATATTCATATTTCTCTATTTTTTATTCTTCTTTCTTCGTTTTTTTACAGTTCTTTTTCTCTCCTTTTTTATCTTAAGGCTCCTGTTCACTCACTGCAGCCATCTTGGATTGATGACGTCAGAAGCGAGAAAATCATGAAAATATATCATGAAAATTCTTGCGATTTACACTAAAATAAAAATGCTTTTTAATAAAATACCATCTGTAAACGATAAAATAGATTTGTAAAATACACCGAAAATTCCCCTTTTATATGAGTAATCCACATTTGTCGAAGTGAATGTTGCCTAATCAAGAACGAAAACAAGCCGTTTGACAGCTGCCGAATTGAAATAAGTATTTGCTTGCACATATTAAATCACAATAAAGTGGATATCTTCGGTATATTTTAACACTATCACAATAATTTTAAATGTAAAAACACTGCACTAAAATGAAGAATAACGCTGTAAATCGCAAGGATAATTTTGCTTTGACGTGTCATTTTTCACGTCCTTATAGTTCACAGTTTTGCCAAGTGACGCTGTCATGCGAAAACGCGGAGTTGGCCCGCGAGCCAGCAGGAGCCTTCACTTCTATCTTTCTTTCTGTTGCGTTTTTTCTATTACATTCTATTTTTCTTTCAACATAGAAACATGTGATAAATCGAAAACAATGTCTAAGCGAAAATTTGTAGAAGCTTGGCTTAGCGATGATCGCTACAAGCCTTGGATACGTCAAGTATCATTTGATATTTTGCATAATTGCATAATATGCAATAAAAATTTTTCGTGCAGCTTATCGCATGTTTCCAGACACGCGGATTCTGCGTGTCACAAAAATAATATTATAGAAAATATTAAAGATAATGATAATAACAGTATAAATGTCACAGAACAACAAGGACATCATAAACAAAAATTTAGAAAACAATGTTTGTATAAAAAGGAATTCACGGTTACGTGAAATGCCAAATGATGTCAACTCAGCATTTTGTTCAATTTGTGATTTATTAATTACTTGCGGACTATCACATATATATCGACACGCAGAATCCAAAATGCATAGAGATAAGTTGGAAAAAGTAATATAGAAGCGAACAAATCGAACGAAGATTTGAATACTGATGAATCACATTTGTCGTTTGATGAGCGTATAAAATCTTTAGATATTAGATTTGCTGCCTTTGTTGCAAAAAAAATCCTTCATCAAACTGTAACAGAGATTCTCAGTTTTTTTCAACAGGTAGACGATCCAAATCTATTGAAAAGCATGATTATGGGTCGAACAAAATGTAAAAATATTATATCAAATGTTTTATGCCCGGTAGAGACAGATCATGTCGTTAAGAACATTCAGCATACGAAATTTTCTATTTTTATAGATGAAACATCAGATATAACTAACAACAAATAAATGACGTTTTTTGTACGATACGTTGATTCCGAGACTTTAGACACTCGGTCGCAATTAGTACAATTAATTGATATTGATGCAAGAGATTCTAGTGCAGAAAAATTATTTAATGCATTTGAATGCGAAATGTATAAACTGCAGATTCCGTTTTCAAATATTTTTGCCCTGCCATGCGATAATGCGTCTGTGATGACAGGAAAACATTTATCTTTCAAAAAGAAACTGCAAGAAAAGTGCAAAAATTTATTAACATTTTCATGTCCATGCCATTCCGCTGCATTAGCTGCGCACGCTGCATGCGCTAAAATACCCCCATTCTGTGAAGAATTCCTCAGAAAAATTTTAAATTATATTAACGGCAGTCCGAAACGTTCAGCTATTTTCGATGAATTTTGCGAATGTTTCCAAGAAAAAAATCGCAAAATTTTGAAGTTATGCGATACTCGGTGGCTTTCACATTACTTATATATGTGTCGACAGACTACTCGAGTCGTGGGATACTATAAAATATTTTCTTAACGAAATGGTCATTAGCGATAAAACAAATAAGTCTGGGATGCATTTATTATCCATAATAATAATGTAGAAGTCAAAGCATATTTTTTATTTTTAAAATATGTATTGAATTTATTTAACTCTTATAATGCTTTCTTTCAAGCTGCGGAAACAAGAATACACTTGTTGCATTGTAAATCCCTTAAGTTTCTTATAGACATTTCTGAAAACTTTTTAAAACCTGAAGTATTAAAAGACTTACTTACAAGTATAATATTTTCTGAGCAGGAAAATCATAAACCTATTAACAATATTAATTTAGGATCAGAGTGCAAGAAATATCTTGATAAATTAATCACAGAAGAACATGCAGATGTAATTCCATCAAGTATTCGACAAAACTGTTTGCAATTTTATGTCGTTGCTGTCGAATAAATTAGAAAAAGGTTACCAATGCATGATGTATTTTTATATAAATTACAAGTTTTTAAACTTTCTGTAGCTTTATTTGACAGCAACAGAGAAACATATTTCAATGATATTTCTTTTATCACAAAAACCCTGAGTGGTTTTGATGAAAATAGTTTAAAGGAAGAATGGCTTGCATTATATCATGATTTTACTATTAAGGAAAAAAAGAATCTTTCCACATTAAATTTTGATAACATTTGGAAAGAGATTCTAAAACATCAGTCTAATAATATTGCAAAGTATCCTAATTTAACGTTACTTCTGAATGCGATATGTACGTATAGTCGTATAGTCCATTAGTAATTATGAGAAACATAATATTTCATTTAATTTTAATTAATTTCTTTATGTATTATCAATAAGTTATTTTTCAAAAATTAATAACAAAACTTAAAAAAAAACGTACATGTTGGCCAAGAGTGGATTTCTATTATCGTTTATCATTTTTACTTCTTTCTGTTCTTTATTTCTTTAACTTAATATTTTTTATATATAAAATATATTTCCATTTTATTTTTAAGTATGAAAAGGGATATATAAGCGGCGAGATATAATATACACGTGTAGGCATGATTCTCGCGGCGCGGCGGTACGGCCGCGGCTGTTGGCGATGGCGCCCGAATTAGACCTGATAATTTAGAATATGTAATTCAATTTTTCTGTATTAATAATTAAAATAAAAAAGATTATTTACATAAATATTTATTATCTAGGCATAAAAAATATATTTATGTTTCTCATATGATTTTTGTGAACTATATCATTATAGCTCACAAAAATCATATGAGAAACATAAATATATTTTTATACATTTGTCTTCGACGAGCATGACGAGAGACAGAGTCTCTTACAGATACACCAGTGTCTGTTACAGACACGGTGTTTCTTACAGACATGAAGTCTTTAAGAGCCTATTCAGATAAATTTGCATGGATCCATTTCCTTATGCATATGCTTATGCACCTATGCAAGTCTTTGTCTGGATAGGCCTTTACAGATAGAGTGTTTCTTACAGACACGGTGTCTCCTATAGGCATGGAGTCTTTAAGAGTATATCCAGACAAATTTTCATAGCGCACAAGAATGTACATACATATATACATACATATACATACATACATACCCAGCTAACACAATAGCAAAACTGCTTAGCATTTGGCATCAATCTGCCGTCAATATGTTCGGAAAATATATTTACCGAACATATTGACGGCAGATTGATGCCAAATGCTAAGCAGTTTTGCTATTGTGTTAGCTGGGTATACATAAGGAAATGGATTGGTCGCTTATGCATATATATGTATATAGACCAATCAATTTTCTTATGATCATGTTTATGCGCTATGAAAATTTGTCTGAGTATATCCTTAAAGACTCTATGTCTGTAAGAGACACTGTGTCTGTAAGAGCCACTGTGTATCTGTAAGAGACTCTGTCTCTCATCACGCTCGTCGAAGACAAATGTATAAAAATATATTTATTTTTCTCATATAATTTGTGTGAACTATATCACATCTAGGTAATAAATATTTATGTAAATAATCTCTTTTATTTTAATTATTAATACAGAAAAATTGAATTACATATTCTAAATTATATCAGGTCTAAAGACATTAGTAAAAGGTATAGTAAATTTAAAGTGCGACGAATATCCAATTCTTTAAAAGAAAAGTAACAAGCACTTGTAACGAGTTAATGCAAAGAAAAGAAACCCAATTTGTAACGCTGATAAATTCCCTCAAAATCGTAATCTTTCTCTCCCAATTGATAAATAATTTAACTAGATTTATAAAATTTAATGAGAGACTCAAAGATGATGATAAACTAAGAGAAGATATGGTGAGCAAAATAAAAAAATAATATTTATTAATTTGTAATTATTTATGGAAACATTATACATATACTATAATATAAATACACCTAATTATATTTTCAAATATTGTTTCCAGAATAACAATATTTGAAAATGCTCGGAATACGTATAGAAAAAGATAAAGTTGTTATACCAACAATAAGTTTTTAATGAATATATTAAGAGTTTATTACAGCAGAGATTGCAATGAAATTTACTGGGTCTTACATATTATATTTAAAGAAAATCATTTGTTAAAATGTATTTAAATAAATGTATTATAAAATAAATGTATTTATTTTATATCTTTTATGTACAGGATAAATTTCAATATAATTAAAAGATTTATTTAATTAATAATTTTCACGTTTTAATTGTGACATAATCAAGAGACACGATGATAATGTCTCGCGCCTAGTGCGAAAAGGGACACGCGAAGACGCGAGTAAGACGCGCGAGCCGAGTACGATAGGATTTTACGATTCTCGTGGCTGACGACGCTAGCTCGAGCAAGAAAGGGACGGCAGATGTATGTCTGCGCTCTTCGGCCGCTCGAAGCTGGCCGAATGCCGAACGCACAGCCGCCGCACACGTACACGGCTGCTCGCTTGTGTGCGCTGTGCTGCTGCTTGCTGTAAGCGGCTTGAATCTACCATCTCTGCAGCCCAGCCCAGATGGTACTGGCGAAGGGGAGGGGATGTTCTTCGTGCAGTTACAAGAACAAGCACGTGGGCGTGAGCATTCACAATTCACAATTCACGTTGTTAACAAGCCGCTCCGATCTCAGATCACAAAGAGACAGGGTTGGGACGGTTGGGTAAGTTAATTTTTTTTTATTTTTTTAACTAACTAGGTTTAATGTTTACACTTATTTTTTCTATAAAACTCGGATATTCAAAAATTAATAAATTTTTTATCTAAATTGTGAAACGATGTGAAATTTGGCCTCGAACTTTGAAAGAGAATACAGAATATGATATTGAATTTTCATCAACTTCGTAGCATTTTGACAAACTCGATCCAGAACATTCTTAACGCCAAGATACGTTTTGAATCGTCGATGTTTTGATGTACGATAAATAACTATATATAAGGTAGAAAACCATTTCCTCGTACCGTCGTGATTTTGCGATAGATCACGAAACGTTTTCTGTTGCAACTTTACGATAAGATACATTTTGAATCATCTATCGTTGATACATGATTAATAATTATAGGGTTTTTTTTTCTTTCTTTCTCGTAATTGCAGTTGTCGATAGAAAACTTTGAGTTTCCTTTATTACGAATATACACAATTGATTGTGATAGATTTTCAATCATTTCTTCTCGATAAATTCCAATAAAACGTTAGAAAGCAATAAAATACTATAAGAATTCTATCGTATATGCCAACGATTGAATCCGCTTTCAATAGAGAATGAAAAAAGGAAATGATAGGAAACGATAGCATTTCTGTCGGAAACACGATAGGTTACGATAGAAAACGATACGAGCCAAATCTACAATGGCTGCATTCTGATAATCACCGTCAGCAACTTTCAGTACTGAAAATCTATAGGATTTTCAATCAGTACTGAAATTTCTGAGTTATTTGCAAAATAAGAGTTCAGTTAATATGGTTAATGTACTGCGCAGATAACTGTGCTGCGCATGCGCGAAATGTACTCAAAGCTCCTGCGCACAAAGAGCGCGTCGACGCGTTTCGCATGGCGGAAGTCGATGCGGTAGCCAATCACTTTTCACCTTTCTGTAACTAGCGGGCGATTATTGGTCACGCATTACCTGTATGAAGCTAACCGACAAAAATTACTAAATTTCATTAGTTTTAATTTATCTAAAAAAAAGATGCAAACTATATCTGAAATACCTACGTCGTTGACTTGGGACATAATAGATACAGATTAACAGGAGTAGCAGCATACTTACCAATCATTACTTAGGGTATTGTATCTAATTAACAAGCTTGTTAATTAAATTATCGGCTGGCGTTCATAATGACAAAATTGAAAATACTATTAATAACAAATGAATTAACCAGTTACAAACATTGAAAATACACTCACAAACAATTTACAAGAAATATCCCTTTTCATATTAACAAATAATGTAATATTAATATGTCTGTGAAGTTGGCCCCCCTTTTTCAAAATTCGGAAATTTTTATTAGAGTTCTGGATTCCCCAGAGAGAGTTCTAGAGTTCTCTGTAGTTTTTAAAGAGAGTTCCGTCATTTAAAGTGGTGAAAACACCATTTTAAAAATGGGGGGGCTAACTTCACGGCGCCCCCCATTTTTGAAAAAATGAATTTTTTATGGTAGTTCCGGATAGATTTTGATGAGTTCTAGAGTTCCCTATAGGTTTTAAAAAAAGTTCCGTTCAAATAAGCCCAAAAATCGATGTCAAAGTTGAACAAAAAATTTCCACTTTTTTTTTAAAATCAATTTTTATGGTAGATTCAGAAAGATTTCGACGAGTTCTCGAGTTCCCTATAGGTTTTATAGCGCTACGACCAATATTTCAAAAGTTACAGCCCTTCGAAGTGCCACACCTCGAAAATTTTCTAAGTCCCGAGGGGTAATTTTTTTTTTCGGAAATCGGCAGTTCTCGCGGGAGTTCTGTTGGCCCCCCGAAGAGTTCTATCGAAAACTATTAGGGTCCGAAACGATCCGACCAATATTTCAAAAGTTACAGCCCTTCAAAGTGCGCACTTCGAAAATTTTCTAAGTCCCGAGGGGTAATTTTTTTTTCGGAAATCGGCAGTTACAGCGGGAGTTCTGGTGGCCCCCCGAAGAGTTCTATCGAAAACTAGTAGGGCCCGAAACGATCCGACCAATATTTCAAAAGTTACAGCCCTTCAAAGTGCGCACCCTAAAATTAAAAATTTTTTTCCGGAGTTCTCGCGAGAGTTCTGTTGGCCCCCCGAAGAGTTCTATCGAAAACTATTAGGGTCCGAAACGATCCGACCAATATTTCAAAAGTTACAGCCCTTCAAAGTGCGCACTTCGAAAATTTTCTAAGTCCCGAGGGGTAATTTTTTTTTCGGAAATCGGCAGTTACGGCGGGAGTTCTGGTGGCCCCCCGAAGAGTTCTATCGAAAACTAGTAGGACCCGAAACGATCCGACCAATATTTCAAAAGTTACAGCCCTTCAAAGTGCGCACCCTAAAATTAAAAAAATTTTTTCCGGAGTTCTCGCGAGAGTTCTGTTGGCCCCCCGAAGAGTTCTATCGAAAACTATTAGGGTCCGAAACGATCCGACCAATATTTCAAAAGTTACAGCCCTTCAAAGTGCGCACCTTGAAAATTTTCTAAGTCCCGAGAAGAATTTTTTTTTCGGAAATCGGCGAGCGGGAGTTCTGGTGGCCCCCCGAAGAGTTCTATCGAAAACTAGTAGGGCCCGAAACGATCCACAATATTTCAAAAGTACAGCACTTCAAAGTGCGCACCTAAAATAAAAAATTTTTTCCGAGTTCTCGCGAGAGTTCTGTTGGCCCCCGAATGATTCTATCGAAAACTATTAGGGTCCGAAACGATCCGACCATATTTCAAAAGTTACAGCCCTTCAAAGTGCGCACTTCGAAAATTTTCTAAGTCCCGAGGGGTAATTTTTTTTCGGAAATCGGCATTCGGCGGAGTTCTGGTGGCCCCCCGAAGAGTTCTATCGAAACTAGTAGGACCCGAACGATCCGACCAATATTTCAAAAGTTACGCCCTTAAGTGCGCACACTAAAATTAAAAAATTTTTCGGAGTTCTCGCGAGAGTTCTGTTGGCCCCCGAAGGTTTTCGAAAACTATTAGGGTCCGAA